>PVLD010026695.1:0-21832 GCA_004027595.1 Dinomys branickii | reverse complement strand
ACTGTCTGACTAAATTTGCATGTCTGTATATGGGTCCATACATCTACAATTCGAAGATATCAATGGATAAAGCAACAACTACTGTTGAGACCATATCACCTTGTCTATAGATTAGTTGTGATTGTACTATTTTCTGTGATAATGGGTGTCTGTTTGTCAATATGTTTTTGTACTTTTATGTTTCTAAAATAAAAAAAAACAAATATCAAAAATAAAGATAACTTACAACATAGATTGAAAATCGAGTTACATGGATATATCATGATCAATCTGCCTTAGAACACATCAACAGCAATACTAGAAACTAAAAGGTCTTCAAAAGTTGGAAAAAGTATATTTTGTGGATGTTCTATGTGCACCCAAACTTTCAATTGATCTAAGAACAAGGACATTTCTAGACATAAATTATTGTGCTAATTTCCTTTCTCTATTCCTTTGCTTAGCTCTAAGTTTTATAGCAACTGGGGGTAAGATGAGAACTACTGGTTGGATGGAGAAAAGCGCACTTGTAGTACATACAGGGAAAAGTTGAAAGGATTTCCCATCAAAAGGCATAAGCCCAGCCTGCCAGACAGAGGGTTTTTGGAAGGAACACTGTTGGGAAGCAAAAGTATTGACAGATTTCCTAGTGAAGTTATCTTTAGGAAACATAATATTACAGAAAGCTTTGCAGTTCTACTAAAAAGTTGAGTGAGATTAACACTAGGGATCTAGAAAATCTAAAGACTAAATAAACTTACATTCAGTAACTCCCCTCGGGCTTGGGCTCTCCTTCGTTCTTGCACTGACAATTGGAATCAGCACAGATGATCAGTTCAATGATGTACAAAGTCTTGGTTCATGCGTTGGTTGTTGCCACATAGTTCCTTATTCCTGCATAATTCATTTCTAGCTGGTGTCTGGACCTCATCTTTCACCTCACAAATTGTTATACTGTATTTATTGCATGAAAAATTTATATATTTAGTTAAGAATCATTTGCTTTTGAATAACACAGAATAGTTGTACCAGAGCATCATTTTGGTCCCCTGTATTTGAAAGAAAATAATATATTAATTGGAAGCAGGGATCTGGTCTCTAGATCGCTTATTTCAAACATCTAGGATATCTCATTTTAAATAAAGATCAGGTGTTTATAATGGTGAGTTATTTGCCAGTTTTTCCAATATGAATTTTCCATATCCAGTAAGACCTTGAGAATTCAGCCTCTTAGTTACTGCAGGCAGGATTGTGCTTAACTGTTTTTGACAGATTAATGTTTGCTTTTTACCAGAAAATTCATTCTTCCCTTTGTGACCCATTCTAAGATTTAACAGTTCCACACTGTTAAAGATCTCTGCTTTATGTCTTAGCTAAATTTCTTAGATGGCGATTTAAATCCATTTTCTTCCTTTGTGGTGCTTTTATGGACACCAGCTCGCCCTAACTTTGATGCAGCACCTTGTGCACTGGTCCTTCTCTCTGCCCCACCTCACCCTGCCTTTGTCTTTTCCCTTATCCTCCCCTCTCCCCTTTTCCTTTCACTTTTCCTCTCCTCGTTCTCTTTCTTGTTCTTCTTGTCTCTCTCCTTCCCTCCCTCTCTCCCTCCTTCTCAGTTTAACTTGCTTTGTATTGAATCTGAAAAAATATGGTCTTAACATGGCACTGTATCTTTAAAACAAAATAAAGACTATAATTTTAAAGCTAATTTAAGGCAACTCACAACTTTTTTTCAGTTGTAGTTTTTTGATGTAGAAATTCTGCAGCATAATATCATTTGTCTCTTGTGTGAGGAGAATTTGATCATTTACTAACCTTTAGAAGTCTTGCTAATTTAGCTTACTGCCCTATGGGACAGACCATCTTCCTGGAAATTTATATTTGAGTTCTTGCCATAACTATGGGACTATTTTATTAGCTATCCAGTTAAAATGTAAGTTAATGGTAAATGATTTTTAAATGAATAATATTTGCTATTGATTTCTTTCCTAACTTAGGTAAGTATAAATAATAGCAAGAATAGAGACACTTGTAAACCAAATTTGCTCGACAAAATAGATCTTGAGCAGTTTTTTGTGGGTGTATACAATATATAAAATTTATAGACATAATGTATATGCACACACATGCAAAATTATACACGACTCTGTGACACAATTAATTATGAAGCATGAGTGATGACTATATTTCTCCTTTATATTAACTATTATCACACTACATTAATATGTTAGTATCCAAGCATAATGTCCCTCCTCCTAGGAGCTGATACCAATAATCAGACTTCTTAGAAGATATCTTCCAAGAGAGACATACTCCAGATAAGCCAGCACATAAAACGTAAATAGCTTGTATGTTTTATTATTGATGATTTCTGCTTTTCTATAGACCACTTAGGTGACTACCCTTAAAGTCCTTGTCAGCACGTGGGTGGTCAAAAAATTTCCCAGCTACTCCCTGTTGCTTTCAGGTTATTGAACCAATTTAGCTCTAGTTAATAACTCTCTTAGCTGGATAATGGCTACTGTCCTTTTATCAGCTCAGTAGCACTACATTTCCATTATAAACAACTGGTTGGTGACATAAATCTCTTTATATTGTAATGCACAAAATACTGTGTCTCTTAACCTTAGTCTCACAGAAACCATCATCAAGACTGCATTTTTTACAGGGAAAAACCCCTGAGGCCCCTATGGAGCTGAAACTGGGAAGCATCTTCTATATCTCTTCTCCGGATTTGAGCAGATGGCAGCTTTCTGATTGGAAACTTGATTCAGTGCTGCATTTAGTGTGATTAAAACAAATTATGAGTCTGGATCTGGGTCTATACAACCTCATAGAACAGGTGGCAAAATGGAAAATGAAGGTAGCCAGTTTATTTGTTTATGGAACACTGAAGAAACGGCTTGATGAATTTTCCCCCTACTGGAGTGACTGCTTTATATTTTCCCCCTCTTGTCAAATGAATTGAATTGACCAGCTGTATTGGCGTCCTGTAGACAGAGCCTGAAAAGTCTCCTGTTCTTAACAGGCTTCAAACTAGTAGGGGTCTGTAGCGGCCCAGCAGGTGCAGAGAGATCTAAGCCCTTAAATGCAGTATATACACAGAGCTCTGCAGACAGCCCCGTGGAGCTACCACATAAGATGGTTTTTCATGTGTAAATGAGAAGGTCTTTCATTTTTTAAGCTATTACATTATATCTTCTTCTGTTGAAAGACAAACACAGGGAATCAACTAACACTGAGTTAATTATAAAAGAGTGGCCAGTGACATAGTCAGGAGTGCAGGCTTCTAAAGTGCACCAGTGTACTCTGCACTTTGGTTCCCAGAGTTCAGACCGCACTGGAGATGCTTGGTTTTCCTGTGATAGCTCTGAGGGAAATCACTGAAGCTGGGAGCACACTGGTTTTGAAGGGAAAGCTTACAAGGTAGTGGTTGAGAAAGAAAATCAGTTTTAAAGCAAAGAAACATGAAGGTCTCAATGCTAATTTACATAATAAAAAATTACTTGGCATGGTGTTTTAGTAGAAACTTTTTCCTTGAAACTTCCTGCTAAGAAACAATTTTAAAGTTTCCCAGAATGATTGGTAGGAAAGAGATATAGATAGACTATATATAATGATTTCCAATGTTCTTTTTCCTTAGTTGTAGAATAAAAACCTTTATTTTGAATTGTGAAATGTTTTGATTCTTTTGAAATCTTCAGTATTTTGGCATTTAATTCTTGCAAGGGTAATATATGTGACTCTCATATTTAATATTCAAAGTCCTATCATACAAGGAAAACAAAACATTTCAAAAATGGGTTTCTCATGCTATATACTTATGCATAAATACATGTACATGTGCACATACATGCCCATATCTTTATATTGTGAATTTGTATGTGAAAACTTATCATGTGTTATTCTCCTAAAAGAATCAACATTTTACTTATTTATAATGCTTTAAATGGAGACTAAATAATATGTGCTAAAACCTCTTCTTCATGGAAGTTCTTCTGTGACAGATATTGAAACCTGAAGTTTTGAAAGTAACATTGCCTTAATTTTAAAAGGAGAAAACTAATGTAGAAAGGTTAAGTAATTTCTTGAGGTCATATAGCTTATAAATTACAGAGCCAACAGTTTAAACCTAAGCCTCATGTTTTTTATACTGCCACATTCATTTGTTGTTGACTTTATATTTTAAAATAAATATGAAAAATTTTAATATGTGATATGAAATGAAAACTACGTATGTTTATCTTTTAAATATTAATCATATGACTTCCATATAGAGATTTCTAATTAAAATCTGGTTTCCAACTTTTCTTCTTTCGGTAATTAGAACTGAATACAGGCATACTGTATCACTGAGCTACATTCCTAGGCCTTTTATTTTTCATTTTGGGACAGAATGTTACTACGTTGCTCAGGTTGACCTTGAACTTGCTATTCTCCTGTCTTGGCCTTGTAAGTAGGAATATTATAGGAATATGCCACAAGGCTGGCCTAAATGTAGATTTCTTAAAAGGTAGATATTGCACAGTTATATCTTTATTTTCTTTAGCAAAATATATCTCCTGGAGTTGTTTCTTATATATATGGTTCACATTCATATTTTTATTTTCTTAGAAGTGTACAAAATCAAAATTAGAAAGAATTTTCAGGCTGTGTTATGGTTTCCTTATTTTTTAAGAGTAGGAACAATTTATTGAGAGAAAGAAAGTTTCTGCCTAAAAGGGATAGAAGAGGGCCCAGAAATTGGGTTGCCCACCAAACCCACTTCTCAAGTATGTTTTTGGAGCAAAGCCATGAGATGAGGCAGGCTTAAGGTGGAATAGAGCTATATAATCAATGAATCAATTACAAGTATAGTCACTTAGGTAATACTGATTCCGTGTCAAATCATAGTATGGGTATGAGATGGGACAAAGGTCAGCCAATAACATTATAACAAGTATAGTTACCAGAGTAACATCAACTAACTGAGGATCAAATTGGGAAGCAAGTCACATAAGAGGTGAACAAGGGACAGACAAGGACCTTCCTGGAAGGGGAGGGTCAAGGTTTCATCTTCTACCCCACAGTGATTGATGCCCACTTAGAATATTAACCATGCTGTGTATCACTAGAGGAAGTATATGGGTAAGTAGCTGTTTTTCTTGAAGCCTGGCCTTCAGCGAATGTGCCTCCAGCCACAGTTGTCCTTTGCATTGACCTCTTGAGGATCCAGCCCTGTCTGACTGCCTATAATATTCTACCTAACTTAGCTCTCTCTAATATTTCCCCCTCTATAGCAATACCCCTGACTTCCATGAGGGAACAAAGGGCAAAGACTGATCCCACTGCTTCCAGCCAAAGAGGATCATAGTAGTGATCAATAGTCAGAGATAATCTACAGTGGGTCTGTCTAATGGCCCTGAATAGGTGCCAGGTGTTCTCGTCTTGGGTACACATATAGCCTTAAGTGTGGAGGAGACAAAGCCACAGAAACAATTAGGTATGCATGGAAACAATAATAAAATCAATCGGATAATTATGAATATAGCCAACAAATTTTTCCACCAGGAGAAGCCAGTAATAGTTTTCCATAAAGAGGACAAGGGGAAGATCCAGGGGCTTTTAGAATCTGACATGTCATTAATCTGTCATCTGATATCTTGAACAGCTATCGAGACATTAGCAGAAGGATGAGGAATGTACATACAACATTCAGCTTTTATAATTGCACAAGTACCCTCTTGTGTTGCTGTTAGAAAGCCTAATACCATCTGATTTTGGATGGTGGCTTGCTTCATTAATTTTACTTATTTATTTAGGAGAGAGAAATCAGATGCAGTGTAGTTAAGAACCACTGAGAATAGTTAGCTAAGGCTTCAATGTGTTGTATGACATCCTCTAACCTCAGAGAAAGCATAAAGAAAGAAGCCAATCATACCAGTGAAATGTATTTCTTAATTATGGATGTGATAGGTGGAGTAAGTGCAGGTTTGTTAATATTTTTGCTATTTTTATGTTGTAGCCATGCAAATTGTACTGTGCAACTTCCTATCCATCTAGTGGGTAGCTGAGGCCACAAACTGGTTCCATATGAGTACCACTGGGGACTTCCCATTTAATTCTAGTGTGATTAAACCAGTTTGTTGCAAATCAATTTTCAGCCTGTAAAGTTATTGTGTATATTCATTATTCAGGGTGGGAGTATTCTTCCCAAGTATTTAGTAGAGCTAGGCCAATAAGAATAGGAGTGATTTTTCTGTTCCCAACAAAAGGGGTCCTTTCTACTAAGATGTCCTATAGTGGTAGTTAACCACAGATAATCATTCCATATCTGAAAACAGCCATCTTGACATCAATGGTTGTTGGGCCTTAGGATAAGACTCTTACTTTTTTTCAATAGTGGTCCTACTAGAACCTTTAAAGGGGTTTCAGTGGCACTGTTAGAAAAAAATTCTATTATGTCCAGGGTCATTAAGAGTGTAGGTTATAGGTCACTCATCTACCTTGTAATGGTGGGCTAAACTATGAACTATTGAACTCTTTTGAGTTCAATAGTGAATGATCAACATGGTATTGTAGTTTATTCCAGTCATCTGCTCGGAGGGGGGATATCCGCCCAGAAGGCCCCTATGTACTGGACAAGGGGAGCAGGCCGCATATCCAGCAAGATGTTTGTTGTCATCGCTGCATATTCTTGTGCCAAGTTTAGAAAGGAATTGCCTTCTCCTTTAAGTGCTAAGTGACAGTAAAGGGACTAAGAGAAAACATCTTTGATTAGCTATCTGAAGGTTGTTTCTAGTTTTCTGGAAAAAGAATCTTCAGTCTTCTATGGGTTTGCAGGAGTATTTCAATGATGGATGCTCAGAGATAGTCTTTCATTCCCTGGACTTGAGTTGGGTGCATTACATCCAGGAGTGCAGGTTGTGAACTTGATAGCTGGTGGAGTTGACAGAATCATAGTTCATGGTCCCGCCCAAATCGGTCCTAGGGAAGGAGATGATTAAGGAAGAGACTTCGCCAGTATTAAGTCCCTGGAGTGGACTGTGGGATTTTCCTTTTTTTTAAATTGAGCTTCCTTTAGCTGTTGAAGAGTTCGTTGGAATTTAATCAGAAATCTGTAAGAAATCTGTTTCTCTACCCAAAGAGAAAATTGTTAGTGAGAGAAGGATGTTCATAAAGCATTTCAAGTGGACTGAGACTTAGAATTTGAGCTGTACATCTTATTTTAATGAGAGTTAAATGTAGTAAGTGAGGTCACTGTAGATGATTCTTCTGAGCCATTTCATAAAGAAGTCTCTTTAGGGCCTCATTCATTTTTTCCTACCTTTCCTGATGATTGCTATCTCCATGCACAATGGAGGTGATAGAGAATGTCCAGTGCCTGAGAGACATCCTGTGTGACTGTTCTTCTAGAAGAAAGCCCATTATCACTCTGTAAACTCTTAAGAAGTTGAAATCTGGGGATGGTTTCTGAGACTAAAACATTTACCATCTCTTGCACCTTTTCTGTTCTACAAGGCAGGGCTTCAATCCGGTTCGTGAAGGTATCTAGACAGACTAATAAGTATTGAACTCTTTTATTCTTTGGCATGAGTGAAAGTAAGCTGCCAGTAAATCTAGAAACTGTTCTTAAGGGACTATAATAGCAATTGTAACCCATTGGCTCTTCGGCCCTTCTATTGATGGAGTCTGATATTTTGTTTTAAGTCCATCCAGTTTTAGTATAATTATCTCAAAAATTTTGATAACTTATGAGAAACAGATTATAATAATCAATATATTATTTTTGATCAATGAAGAACAGTCAGATTATTGGGTATAGACAACAATTGTATTTGTAAAACCAATCTAAGCTTCATTTTGATTAGTTAGCAACCTGCTATACATATTATAGTATTTAGACAGAATAAAAAATCTCTCACCAGGATAGGAGTTGGGCTTGAGGCATAACTTAAAGGAATGGATGTGGAGAAAGTCATCCCAGCTATAGTTCAAGTGAGTTATCTTTTATCTGGTGACTCTTTTTTATTGAGGTATTATGGCTGGAGGAAAGGCCAGGACTGAAAGGAAGAACAAAGAGATATGTGCTAATGTCCAGCAATAGGCTATTTTTTTTTTTTTTGTAGTCATGATTACTCATGATTCCTCTGTGGAGATGAAAGGTAGAGATGCCAATCCAGAGAGAGTAAACAGAGTGCCCCAGGGCCCTTTAGTATTGCTAGACCAGCTCAAAAGATGAGCCTGCGTTCTTGGGCCTTTGCCTCAGAGTGCAGTCTGGCTTCTGGTGGCCACCTTTGCAGTCAGAGCACAGAATAGGGAGCCTCTTAAGGCATTCCCTCTGAAGGTAGCCTGACTTTTGGCAGTGGTAGCATGAGAGGTTAGTAATCAATGAACTGTTATTGGAGCTCCAAGAGTTAGATTTAGGACCAATTTTTAAAAGGCTGCAACAAAGACACTTGTTTTTATTGTCCCTTTGCTTTGACTTCTTGGTTTTCGCCTAGTACATTTATAGAATTGTATTATATTATTTGAATTATAGTTTTTGCTAAAGTGTCTAGTGAGCTATGTAGAGCAAAAGCTATCTTTTGTAACTTTTTCTTAAGATATAGGGCTGATTGGGTAATAAATGGGTTCTTAAGTATAATCTCTATTGAATCAGGAACTATCAATATAGGTTTTATCAGTGACTCTCTCCTAAATGATATAAGAAGGCTGAGGCGTGGTGCTCATTCTTCTCTTGGTGAATAGCTGATAATTTACAATAATTGAAGGGCTTAGTTCTCATCCTTCTTAGGAATGGCCACAACCTAATGTCTTTTAACTGGTGGAAGGAGTAGTGTGGTTTATTAGAAGGCATTATATTATCTAAATTTGAGCTAGGTTTCATAGACCATTTTACAGACATTTTACGTTAAAGGCTACTAGGGACTCTCTACTGTTACTCTCTCTCACCATTGTGTAAATAAAATCAAGCAAGGAATACCAGTAAATTCAGTAACTAGCTCAAATTCAATATATGCAAAACAGGATTAAATAATCTCATTTTAAAAAGTATTGTAACCTAACAACTTTCTCATGTTTTCAACTTAAATTTATCATTAATAAAATTTTATGTAAGTGACAAAGAATGACCAATTATAAGAAATGGGCAAAGACATAACATCATAAAAATTTTGTTTACCTAAGGGAGTCCTAATCCAGAATATATGAAACAAAAGCAAACTCTTACTTCTTTCCAATTATCTCAGTGGAAGACCTTCAACTAATATAGTGGAATAAAACTCCCATCCTAGATATTCAAAACTCCAGCGTTGTGTTCTCTAAAATTGAGGAATGAATTCTAAGAACAACAGGAGAGTAGGAAGAATTAGTGAGACAAAGAAAGCTTCTGTCTGAGAAAGGCAGAGGGGGCCCAGAAAGTGGATTGCCCTGGTTTCCTTACAACTGTTAGTAGCTACTGAAAAGTAAGCTTTAGCTCTTCCACATATCACCATCATACAACAGAGGCCTCCCGAGTGATAGGGAGTACTTTCACTTCATTTACTTGATTGAACAACACAACCAAAGCAAAATCTTTGGTTGAACTATTAAATATTTTTGAGAACAAAGAGGACATCAAGGATAAGTCTTGGGTCTTAGAGACACATTTGCATTTAAGTTCCATGTAGCCCATGTATACATGTTTTGAGAGCACACTGTAGAAGTACTAACAGATCTCTGTTAAACGTTTTGGATGATGTATTTTGGTGAACAGGTAGACTAGGATCCTACTTTTCCCTATTTGCTGCAGTAAGACCATTCCTGTCATCATCTCTCTGAATACCAAGGGAAAAATGAAAGGATATCACTCATGTTGAAGAGGACAGTGTTGGTACAATCCTCTCAGCTGTTCAACTACTCTGTGCTATTGGATCTGTTCCATCATTAACAGCCAGTGGATTGATGTGTGCACAACCACCATTAATGCTAATGGAGCTGCCCCAGTTAATTCCCAGTGCACATATAAAGGACAGAGTTGAACATTCAATGAGAGACTTCAGTGAGACTTCAGCATGTTGGGACTGATCTCACTAATTCAGTTACTTCTCACAAATCCTTGGTCTTTCACAAGACAAACTGGTTTTCCAACACCTATTGTTTTTTCGAAAACAGAAAATGGAGAAAAAATATGTGTTCTTGTTGGTGTTTTCTATGATGACCAAGTGTAGAAAAATGCATTTCTTCAAAAATATGAAACTATTTTGAAAATAACCCTAGTTATTATCTCTGTATGATCTAATTTTTAAAAAGAAAATGAAAGATTACCTAAGCTCCATATGTTTCTAAATATCCAGCTATATCAACTTCTGTAAAAAAGCAGACAAGAGTAATTGATTACATTAATAAAAAAGTTTATTCTGACATTTTAAATTTTACATTCATTTCATCCATGGATTATTTTAACGAGGTTGTATTGAGAAACCAGGCATTGTAGTTCAGAATTTTATATTATTTAAACACCTTCACTAAGTAGTATTATAGTTCCTAGCCTCATTCTTATGTATATTATAGTGATTCCTTGGTGTAATTATCTAGCTTTAGAGAAAACACCAACACAAGGAATATTGTTCTCAAAAGGAGACAAAGGGGATATTTTCTCACATTTCATGGAAGTATTAGTTCATACCAGTACATCTACTGTCTACTTTTACTGACCACCAGATGCACTTTGGGAACTGGAAAGAAGACCATGAGCACAACAAATCAGGTTTCACTCTTGTGAACAGTTAACTTTTAATATGAAAAGATAGAAAAGAATATGATCAAAATATTTTAATAGCTCTGATATTTATAAATTCCATGAGCTACTAGTATGCAGGATAATGACAGAAAGCTGTGGGTAAGGCGGCTGCTCTCTTACATGGAATTTTGAGAGCTTAGGAGGTTTTATAGATAAAAGGCTTGTTGCTAATTGTTTACTATGACTTATGTTGAGAATCTAATTTTGAGGAATATTGGAATAGGGAACCTCCATTCTTTTAAAGCCTAGGGTGATTTACAAAATGGCCTAATCTGTTTCTCTCATCTATGGTGTCACTTTGAGAGATGGAATCTTTAGCAGGAAAATCTGTTAACAGTTTCTGGTCATATCAGATAAAGGCAACATTTGGGGAGACTGAGCTTCTGAATTCTCTGCAGACTTCAGTATGGCATGCTTCTTTTCAGGTTTGGTCTCCCCTGACCTACTTACCCTTCCCAGGTTAGCCTCTGGAGGCCTTGAGCTTCTTTATAATTGGAGGGAAGAAAAAAGAAAAAAAAGATTCAGATTAGGCAAGGAAAGATAATACAAGTAAAATTCATGATCTCCAAAGAAACCCTGAACTTTTAATCAATTTAATATTAGTTCAAACTACTCATTTTAAAATCACAATCTTGTTAATTAATATTACAAGAAAATTGGTAGCGATCAAAGATGACAGCTGATGCATACATTTTTGATAATATTTTTCTTATTATTTATCTAGTCTTCAGAAAAAAGCAAATTATTCCCTTTTGGACTTTTAAAATTTTACAACAATATCTAATATTCATTAACCACAGTTAGCAGTCTGAATCCTAAGAGCATCACGTGCACTAACTCATTTTATGCTAATGGTGCTTTTATAAAGGAAATATTATTTTGTGCCCATTTTAGAGATAAAGTTAGCAAGTGCCAGATATGGTATGAAAAGCAAAGCAGGACAAGTCTGAGATGTGGAGCCTTTTTAAAAGGAAAAACCAAACATGGTGTTGCTGAGAAGCTGCCTTCATGTCAAAGCAGCACAATAAGAACATTCTACAGTTCTCTCTTCAGACAGCATTTGGAAGGAGACCTGTTGTGGAGCACTTATGAGTTCAAGATTTGCTAACAAAGGGACTGAAGTTAGGATCAAGATCTGCTGATGGGAAAGTCTGGGAGCATATAAGTATTTCTCTTGGAAATAATGTCTCAGAGACCAGTTTTGCCAAAAGTGCTAGAATTTAATGTTTTCAGTGAGCTATCGGGTATAGGAATCTGTGAATGATCACGCCAGCCTCTCTGGGAGCCTGTCTCACTGCACCTTTGTCAGCAACTCAGCAAATTCAAGATTCGCCCTCATTGCTGACTCAACAAAAACTGAGAAGCCTCCATTTGCCGGACATTGTTGTAGGTAGTAGGAAAGCAAGCATGAATAAAAAGTATGAAGATCCACAACTCTCATGAGACTCACAGTTTAGTAGGGGTAGTCTAGTAACCAAAATATATAAAAGTAATAATGGTAAGGAGAAAATATATCAGTGAAAAAGTGTAATGTATTTTTGGATAAGCTATTAGAGAGAGCTTTATAGAGAAGGTAACTTCTAAAACAAGATGATGGTCCTGTTAGGAGATGTTCTACCCAAAAGAATAAGAACATACAGAGATTTCACAATCATGTAGTCACATTATCTTATTGCTTGTGTCTTCTCATTGGCCCACCCATCATCACAAGCAAATCAGTAAGGTCATGTTGCAAATGTTTGTCTTGAATTATGTATCTGTTTGTGGAGTTACCCACATTCATTTGCTGCACCCTTTCCTGTGTATGTTTAATCTCTGTCATCAGATCCTAGAATTACTTTCTTTACCCACTTGCATAATAAATACATAATTTTCTGCACAAACGGTTACAATTGTGTAGAAATTTGATCTTTTTAAAGAATATTTCCAATAGAATTCCACCAGTTGGTTTTACTTCATGAGCAAGCAGGCAAGTGTACAGCTAGAACCTTTAAAAGGTGGGAAGGGGGAGTCCAAGGCCACAGTCTATGTGCCAGCAGTGGTTAGTTTCTAAGATTGAAAGAAAACCCTTAAAGAAGTAATTTTTTCTTTTTCTGTTGAAGCAGTTGAGGCTTAACTGTTTATCCTTTCTGAAAATTATCATTCTGAAGAATTGTCTGAGTTATTAAGTTTCAAATATCAAACAGACAAATTTATTTCCAATGATTTCATTTCGTTTGCATGTATGGGAGAGTGTATCCCTACGTTTTTATGTTGTAATTGTATGATGGATTACACAGGATTTGGGAGGTTCCAATGGTAGCTTCTCAAACTGTATTACAGTATTCTTGAGATTAAAGTTCTATTGAAATGGTCCAATTTAGCTATTCAAACATGTTCTAGTATCGGTAGGATGCTGAATAACATCAAGAAAATAACAAGTTTTGTGTGACATAAAATAAAATTGTATTTAATGCTGTTAATCTTTATCCTTTGGTAAGTGTATTTTGGATTTCAATTATGCCGTATTAAAATCACATACTAGCTACCCAAGAAAAGACAGATTAATCATAGTTTAATGGCTAATGGATGCACCTATCATTACATTTCTGTTACGTTTCACTCAGGACTTACAAAATAATTATTGTTGATATATTTAAAATGTGATGTTAAAATATCCAATAATTACCGCCCACACATCATATTACAGGCTTTGAACTAAGGGCTCAGTGTTTGTTTTCTCATTGCTTCTTCACCATACTGATAAAAGGAAAATATAACCTCATTTCAGGGTGTGGAAAAGCAGGAGTTGGTAAGGTCAGAAAACTTTCCCAAAGTTATGTAACCAGAAGTAGTTTTAAGATTAGACAGACCATGTCCAGGAGATTTGCTGCACTGTTGTCATTTCCAGAGATAGGCAGAGAACACATTATATTCAGAGTTAGAAATTCCTCATTTGATAGCTTTATAGTTCAGGCATTATTACTGTGCACTTACAGAATAGCAATATTCTGTAGAAAAACTAAATAATGTGTGTAAACATTTTTTAACACTTTTCATACCATAGTATATTTCCTTAAAATAGTCTTTTAACTAAACTTTTTGTCTGAGAGAGTGTAAACTAAAAATAAAATGAAACTCTGTAATTATTTAAAGTTTCTTTCAAAGTGCATCAATCCTTAAAAATACCATTGTGTTGCAAATTTTTCAAAGGGAATGGTCATATTGTAATGTTTATCTACCACACAGGTACATATAGTGAGTAAAATGTCCTAAAATTACTAGTATAGAGCAGCGTGGATATTTATCACATGACATAAATACATGTTCCTTATAGCTTTTCTGTGGGGATGTAAATATGTTAAAAACACAAAGGAGTTTTGGCTAAGTTTTGATACCACAACAATGACTGAAATATACCTTGATACCTTTTAATGAAAATACTAATTAAACTACATTAGAAGGTAAAATTTTCAAGCAGACTCCCTTGAAAAACCACACAGATTGACTGAAGAGCTGTATGCTAAATTCCACCAAAATGGCAAATTAGAAAATAATTCCAAAATATTAGTTATATTCGCATACAATATAAATCATATAGAAACTATCTTAAAAGGAACATTATAGTTACATTAGCAATAAACAGACACAAATCATTAAACCGAATAAGAAATAAGTCAAACCTTTTACATAATATGAATCTCAACTGTCTGAATCCCTGGAAATTCAGTCTGAGAAGACTCTAGGAAAAGCACAATAGAATTTTGATATCTTTTAGTAAGTGTTCTACTTTTCATGTCTTTATTGCTTAAACTTTTTAAAAAATGGCTTCATTGAGGTATAATTGACATGCAATAACTTGAACATCTTTAAATTATATTATGTTTTCTAATGTAGATATATAGTCCAAGAAAACCAGCACTAGACTCATTAATAAATAAATTTATCATCCTTAAATATTTTACCATGCCTTTCTAAGGTCAGCAATTGAACTCAGGACCTTGCGCTTGCTAGGCAGATGCAGTGCCACTAAGTCATGTCTCTGGCCCTTACTGTCCCTTTGGTAATACTTCCCTCTCTTCCCTTTAGCCCGACTTGTGTACCAAGCATAGAATCATCTGTTTCTATCTACAGATTAGTTCACCTTTTACAGAATTTCATATGAGCAGAGTCACATACTATTGGTTCTTTTCATTATTTTGAGATTTATCTATATTTTCCGTGCATCAGTAATTTTTTGTTGCAAAATATTGTATTGTAGGAATATGCCACAATTTGTTTATTCAGTTATCTGTTAAAGAACATTTGGATTCTTTTCACTGGTTGACTTAAAGCTTTATGAACATTCATGAATGGGCAAGCAGTGAACGTGATATATTTCTCTCTACATGATAAGAATTGCACTGATGATTGTGATAATGATAATGATGAAAACTGACATTAAGTAAGCACCTGCAATTAGTAAGGTACTGCATTGCATTCTGCATGTCATATAAATTTTACATGAGCGATTGCAACAAAATAAACCTAAAGCTCAACTCAGGCACCAAGACCACAAAACTGTAAGATACTTAAGTGTATATGAGGAAACACTCAGAAAATGATCAAACTAGACATATGAGGATCATTTCCCTTGCTCCTAGGTAAAGACTGCCTCTTGAAAAAGTGGCTGATTGACAACATCTCTTTTTATAGGAATATAGAATGTTTTACTTGGACTGTAGTAGGGCTTGATGCACATTTCCTGCAGTTAAGGAATTCTGAAATGCTTGAGTAACTGAGAAAGTCACAGATGAATTTGGCCGAACAAAGTATGAAAGCAGGAGGCAACACTTAAGAAATAACCACACTTACCCTGAAGACCATGAAGATGGATTTGAACTGAATCTTAGTGTTGCCCAGGGGACGCTTCAGGAGGATTAGAGGGCTGAGATACCAAATCTGGCTTGTGGGTCTCCAGAGAGCCAAGCAAGGATGGAGCTGTGGCCAGGAGATTGCAGTGAGAGAGCTGGGAAGCGCTCTGTGGAAATCTCTCAGACCTATGGATGCTTTGATACCTGCCTAACCCAGTCAACAAGCAAAGATTTTCCTTTCCTGACTTCTCTTCCCTGCACTCCTTGTCCTTAGTGAGATTTCCCCCTTTTTAAATAACAACTTCTTTGAGAAAAGATGAAAAAGTTGAGCAAAAAAGAGACAGCAAAACTATGCTGTCTCTGAATAGGGTACCGAGCACAGTCCTTATCTCCAGGAGAAAATGAATGGAGAGAAAAGATTGAAATCTAATTATTGAATCAAGACAGCTTGCAATATTAAATTATTATACAAACATATCAAAACAGAAAGGGACTTGCTTTCCCACTGGATAACTTTTAAATGGTTATGAGGAGGCAGAAATTAACTTGCCTTTTGATTATGTCCTAGGTGTCACTGGTATATAATATAATGATTACAAATGAGTTATTAACTCATAATAATACATTGCTTTTGGAATTTTACTTGCTGAGTATAAAATTTTAAATGCTCATGTGAAAAAAAATATTTAGTTTTAAGTAAGAAATTCAGAAGAAGGTAATTATTGCCTCCACAAATTGTCATTTAGACCAGCATCACAAATAGCTTAGTGTTGAGTATTGACCTTCCTTGGGAGATAAAAAGTAGTTCTGTCTCAAAGAGCAAGATGTTTTAGAAAGCTCTTTGCAGATAAAAATTTTAGATGTGAATCCTTTGAGAAATGTTGATTTTGTTTCTTAAAATGCCACTGCTCTAGTCTAGGTTCATATCAGCTAACTGCATATCTTTCTCTGGAGCTCGCTGTTTGTTTTTAAGCAAAAGACATGAAAAATGAGGGTTCTGTATTGAGATGAAACTTGGTCACAGCAGAATGATCTCCATCTAGTTATATCACAGAGCTAGCAGAGCCTTAAGAAACTGGAGACAGAGCTTTGAAATGACAGTTGCAAGTATAATGAAATCATCACTTTCTTTACCCAAAGCACTTATCAGTAAAAATGTTTTTCCTACCATTTGCCTACCATTTGGTCTTTTACATGAGCCACACACACACACACACACACACACACACACACACACACACACATCTATACATGCTCTGACTCACAAATTTATGGGATATATATAGTTTAAATAGAAGTAAGTAAATGCTGGCAAATTTATCCTTAGCTTTGTAGTAGGATTTTTATTATCTTTCCTGGAAATGAATTCTGACTACTAAGAGAAATTCCAGCATATCTTTTATCTTTCTGAATGGCAATGCAAATCAAATTCTAGTAAACTTATTAATTTACATTTATAATGTGTTTAGTTTAGTTTTAGTTATATTCTGATTCAGAAAATTCCTGGCATATCTTTTCCATTTCATTTTCCAATGTTAGGGAATCACAAAGTGAATTTTAAGAAATATACTGAATAAAGCAGTTATGATTATAAATATTTTGGAAAAAAGTTTCCCACCACATTTGGATAGGAAATATCTGTGCATATTTAATTGAATATATTAGTGGAATAAATGTGAAATTGTCCTAGATTCCAGGTTTAATATTCTCCTTTCATTTTAAATGATTTTTATTAATCTTATGATAAAATGTACAATATAATTACATTCAGAAATACCTTTTCCATCCCCAAATAGTGCCACTAGTCAACTATTTTAGATGCTCTAATATTTAACTAGTCCAAAGCTAAAAAAATTTACATTTTAATTGGAGAAATAATTGAAAATTAGGGAAAATATATACACATACAAAAAATGAGAGTACAGAAACATAAGCTAACTATCCTAAGTTCATTTCCACCTGGGGAAAATAAAGTTAAGAGCAATGAAAATTTAGCTCTTATGATTTTTTGTGTCAGATTCTTGTTCATTCCACCCATCCAGATTTAATATAGTAGTATTTCATTATGAAGCAGTGCTTTGAGATCAATATGGGAGAGTTTGGTGATAAATTTGATAAATTTTGGTTTATGTGCATCTGTGATTTTAAAAAACTACTATGAGATTACAAAACATTTCAAAGGACTGTTAGTTATTTTTTAGTTGATAATGTTTTCTTCCTTTTTTAGCCCTTAGTACTGTTTTATTCAAATTCTCAACGCATATTTATTGAGTCAAATTGGATTTTGGAGATGTTTGTGTGGGTATATAGACTGGATGAGAAGCAGTGTCACATAACATAAGGTGAAGGTAGGGAACCAAATTTAAGCAAGCAATGTATGTAGTACTTCATCTCAAATACTTGGTGAATGTAGTTACTTTTAAAATTTAAACTTACTCTTTGACTTTACATTCACTTGGAATTTTTCACTTCAGATTATTTTGCATGAAGTTTATAGAAGATATGTACTCCAGGAAACAGTACAGTACATACAACTGTATGTACATACAACACTACATACAACTCATATTATTTTTTTATAAATCAGAGATTTCATATAGAGTATGAAAACTCTTACCAACTCTCAGTCACTGTGGACATATGGTCTCATTTGCGCCAACAATAATGCTGTGAAGTAGAGTATATAATTAGCATATTACCATTGAGGAAATTGAAGCTGAGTGAGATTAAGCAACTTGCATGAGTTCATACAACTCCTAGAATCCAGAATTTTAACTGAAGTTTGCACAGTTCCAGTGCTACATGGACCTTCTCATTGACCCTCTGTTTAAGAAATGAAGCAGTACAGAGGAGTTTTAGAATGTTAATAATCTTTGGGAAGTGTTGACCTTTTTTAATTATAAAATTATGGTCAGCCTTTGCCCATGGTAGAATCAGAGCTGTAAACATAAAAAACCAGCTGTAAGCAGTATCAGGTTGACAGAAAGAAGGTATGATAAGAAGATAACTTGCTTAAAGAAATTACCAGAGTATGGTGGTGACTTTCGATAAGGGTTTTTACAGCTGCTAATTATAGTACTCAAATCCATGGTTCCTGCCCCGTAGCTGTGAAGTAGACTAAACTCACCACACTTCTTAGTATTAACTGTGGCGAGCAAAGGGCAATGCCGTTTCCTTGGGATACAATATTATATTTGTATTATTGCACACAAATAATATTCTCTTTCACTTGAATGATAACAGATGGATAAAACCTCAACATAAATACTCACTTCTTATAGTACTGCTTTTATGAGACATTGAAATTAGGCTTAAACAAGGGTCCTGAGCTCTACCTAGTGTTGTATATTTATTCTGACAAATAATCTCCATAAGAAAGGGTAAAGCTAAAGGGAGAGCTGAAACCCTTGTGAGTGAATTAGTGTTCCTACTACATTACTTATGTGGATGGTATTCTTTACCTCTGCTGCGACCCTTACAGATTTAATTAACTGTATAATAACTGGCCACCGTGTAGATTGTTCCTGCTATAGACAAAGTTAAAGGTTGTGTGGCTGTTGATAAATTATTTATTTGTGGAACTTCTTGCTAGGTTATTTCAGTCACTCAAGTTTTCTAACAAGGTTTTAGGAATGAGGAACAAATTATATTTGTTGCTTTACTATGATATGATTCATGCCTACTAATGGTAAATTGAAATATATGTTAATAATGCATGGTCAAGGTTATCAGAGATGTGTTGTACAGTGTACTATTACAGATGTTGCACTCAAAACATACTCAATATAGAAAAAGTACACTGGGATTTTATTTATTTTTTAACAGAATGTATGTCTTTTTATGTACTGTGTTTCCATAAAATTAAAGGTGGTATTTCCTAAAGTAAATTTGGAAAAGAACCACAAAAATTTATATGACAAATACATTTTGGTTAGATACTTGTGTGTTACAAATCTAGTCCTGGTAGACTTCTGTTTCTCTTCTGAACAAATCCTATCATTCTCAGCATCTTTATACACAGGGCTTCATATACTTTTACTTAACCACATTTGGTGAATTAAGGAGGTATATCTATCTGAGCCCAGCATTCTGTCCCAGAAGATTCTAAATACAGTTTTCATTTGAAGAGCATACTGAGGAGCAAGGGATTGGTGTGATGTCGTTGGATAAACCCAGCCAGTACTTTAGCATCTGCAGCTCCTAATATGGAGACAGGAAGAACTGGGGAAAGAGGGCAATGAGTGCAGGAAGGAAAGGGGAAGTAAAAATGATTAAGATTTTAGTTCCTCAAGATGAAAGGGTTTATGTATCAGAAACATGCACCAATTAGAAAAAAGAAAAAAAAATGTTTAGAGGTTTGTTTTTAAACAAAGAGCTTCAAAATCGATCTAGCTTGGAAACAGAATGCCGTCAGTAGAAAACTAGAGTTTGTCTAAAATACTCCTCTAGGCAATCTGACTCTGTGGGGCCTGTGAACTTTTCATGTTCTTGGAGCTATTAGAACTCAGAGAGTTTTAGATAACTAAGAGCAATGTGATTGATTCCAACTCCTAGATACATATAAATTCTATCTAGAGGATATTCACTGAATTAGGACCTGTACTGTGGAAGACATCAACTTTGTCTATTATGCAATTTATTTTTAGTCTTCATATGGCCTACAGATCTGTGAGTTCACTTTTGCAGCGATTGTACTATGTTAGTGATTACCCTTAGTGATGCAGTTGGTGCTGGTTCATCTCAATACATAAATGTTATTGATGATAATTTCACTGTGATTCTGGACAGGTAAAATAACTGGGGGGATATTATGTACTTCACCTTTCATTTCATTATTAGTGGAGCACTGATAGAACCCACTAGGTAAGGGTGTGATGAAAGAGAAGAATATTAGAAAGTCGTCCCTGTAATAAAAACAAAACAAAACAAAACAAAAAAAACTACACTGACTGAGAAGCAGCACAGCAGTGTCAGAACAAGGAATGAGGACCCGTAATTTTGTGATCTGTTACACATTATAAGCAACTGGAGTTTCTATTGACCATTTCTGTATCCTGAATATTGTAATGTACATACTGTATAGAAGTCTTCATTTAGAGTCCAATTCATCTAACAACATAGTCGCAGGAACTTATCTCAGTCATTAAACAATGAATATTACTACCTAAGTAAGAAACCTTAAAATTCTTTGTCCAATGAGAGGTCATGGAGAGCCCTTTTAAAGACAATTTTCAAGTGTTAAGTAGGAAAGAAAACATGAAAACAGATCCTCCACAGAAACATTCCATTTTCTTTATTTTCATTTAATGAAAAGATGTCCAATGCCTGTCACTCACAAAGGTTTGTGTGTGGAGAAGGGAAAATGCTTTTCTTAATGGACCAAGGGAAAAAATACTATTGATTATTCCAAGTGCTTTATGTGTCACATTTCCTTATTAAAATTTGGGAAAAATAATCTTAACAGGGCTTAGAGCCATTTAGAAAAACTGAATAACTAATTTTGATTGCTATTTTTCTCTACATCAGAACACAATATTTTACTTTATTTACTTAAATGATTTTAGGCCAGGGAATATGTACGTAAAAAATTTGTCAAATGAACAAACCTTTTAAAAATCAAGTAATTTTCTCATTAATAATTTCAAAATACTCAGAGAAGTACTCATTTTAGGCACTTACATAAATGGAATTTTTTTGTTGTTTTGATTGTCCTATCTTAAAATGTGTCCAAAGCTTTAATGGAAATGGACATGAGATTTCCTTTGATTAAGTAGAGGAAACTATTGATATGTTTTTCACTTTCTGTGTTACTGATCATAGGTCTGTCAGCCCTAGACATGCTGTTTCAAATCCTCTGGGGCAATTTAAATGAAGTTGGCCAAGTGAAAATGACAGGAAGAAATGCTTTGTATTCTCCTCTAGAGTGAAAAAAATGAATGAAGGAAATGAATCTGAGGCATCAGCCAAACGTGGGGATAAATATATTGTTTGATAGTTTTCTAATGAAACTTATCAGTCAGACAGGGAATTTTGGACATCAGTCTATTATTTTACTTAATCATTCATGTGACAAAGACAACATGAGAAAATATTTTATAAAGATTCTAAAATCCTCTATTCGGATAAATGGTGAAATAAAATCAGGATTTACATATTGTGCAGCTTTTATTGAAATATTTTTTCTGATGTTCTTTAGACATGCATAACTGCAGGTACTACTGAGTATTACCAGAAAAATGGAGTGTAGACAGCATGCGGG
>PVLD010026694.1:0-21833 GCA_004027595.1 Dinomys branickii | reverse complement strand
GGTATTTTCCCAGAAGATCTGAAAACATCATATCACTCTGATATATGTGCACCCATGTTTATAGCAGCGCAATTTGTAATAGCTAAAATGTGGAAGCAACCCAAGTGTCCACCCACAGAAGACTGGATTAAAAAACTGTGGCATTTTTATATAATGGAATATTATTCAGCTATAAAGAAAGACAGTTTTGGGGACTTTGCAGGCCAATGGTCAAAATTGGAATCCATACTCATAAGTGAAATAAATCAGCAGTACATGAGCAGGCAACGTATTGTGTCACTGGTATAAGAACCTGAGGGTGGGAATATAAACTAAGAAACATGAAGGAAATCTGTTCAAAAGAAAAGAACAGATGGGACGAGGGAAAGGAGAAAAGAAAGAGGCAAAAATGTATGTATGTAGATGTATATACACATGTGTGCAGGAGGGCTAGCATGGTTCTACTATTGTATTATGTCACTTAATGCTAAGGAATAGTTGATGACTGGTTATTCGATCAATCTTGTTTGTCTGTATGTGTTACCCTGAGCACACACTTTGAAGATATCAATATGCAATGCAGCAGCTATTGTTGGTTTTCTGTGGCTTTGTCTATAATTCAATTCTGATCATATTGTTATTGTGCTACTTTGTGTCTCTTTGTTAATGCTTTCCGGTTTCTTTTTTTTTTTTTTTCTGTTGTTGATGTCGTTCTTTTACTATCACACTTGAAAGGAAAGGAAAGAGAGGGGAAAAAAAAAGAAAAATTATATATATAAAAAAGTATGTAAGAAAGTATGTATGTACAGCATATCTTACATAGTTGTACTACTGACTTAGGTCACTTTATAGTAAGGAATAGTTGATGATTAATTGTTTGATCAATTTTGCATGTCTGTATCTGTGTTCCTGAATATACACTCCGAAGTTATCAGTATGTAAAGCAACAACCATTGTTGATTCCCTGTCACCTTGTCTGTAAATCTGTTTTGATTGTACTATTCTTATGCTACTTTGTGTCTGTTTGTTAATATGTTTTTGTTCTTTTACTTTCAAAATAAAAAAAAGATTTTGAGCTAATAGAGAAACTGCAATTATGTTTTTTAAGAAATAATTTCTACCTATGATCAAAGACTGGAATACACCAAAACGATGTCACTTGCTGGGATTTAAAGTTAGATGGTTTCGCTATAATCTATTGTTTCATTTTAAGCAATTTCTTTAGTGTTATTAATAAGGATGAAATATACCACTGTTTATTTCTTTAATATTATTAATAAGGATGAAATATACCACTGTTTATTACGTTAGGATGTGTGCATTAGGACTCTGCTCATTAGGACATGCTCAGAGTGCTTTAATTTTTCTTCCTACAATTCTCATGGAAGTAATCATGGCTATTTTCTTCATGCTACAGATAAGAAAGCTAAGGCTTACTAAATAATCTGGTCAAGTTTCAGATGCTCGCAAAAAACAGAAACTGGATCAAACCTCCTCCAAACTCACGCTTGTAAAAATTGTGCCACAAACTCTTTGAAAGGCATACGTGTGTTTGGCAAGGAATATGGGATAAAAACTCTTTCATAAGGTAATAGCAAAAGAAAATTTTACTTCTAGGTTCCCTTAGCCTCACCTGTATCATAGAGTACAGAGCTTGGTTGAATTCTGTTTTGAATCTCAGAACCTTAGGAATGTCATATTGTAGGTACATCTTGCCTGCTTATCTGATTGACCTAAATTTCTCAATAATAGATATGTCCTCTACAGCCTTCGCTGTCTTCACAAAAGCTAGCCCAGAGATCTCACTGTTAGCACTAATCGAGTCATAATGAATGTTTACTTGCTTGTTGAATTACTAAACTTCAGACAAAATATTGAAACAGAACAAAACAATGCAGTAAAACACAGACTATTTTGAACAATGCGTTCTCTTTCTGAGCATTTCCACTCCTTGCATAAACAATCTGGCCCTGTGGTCATACCTGACATCATTTCTTAGCCCTGATTCACTAGCCCTGGGAGGAAAGAGTGATTATCTTCTCCTCCACCCTTTCTTAACAATGATAAAACAGGGCTGTTTCTATCACTTTTAGAAAGTGAACAGAGATACAACATAGTGTAATAAAAAAGTAAAGTGACTTTAAACTTTTTTGCTTACACAGTAAAAGACACATTTCCACTCATGCCCCTCAAAATACTCCCTCTCACTTCAAGGAGTGCATATGATTGAAGACTGGAATACACCAAAACGATGTCCCTTGTTGGGATTTAAAGTCAGATAGTTTTAGCTGTAATCTGTTGTTTCATTTAAAGCAATTTCTGTAATATTAATAATGATGAGTTACATCACTACATTATGTGTTAGGATGTGCACTGAGTGCTTTATTTTTTCCTCCTACAGTTCTCATAAGAAAGCTGGGAAGTAGTCACGGCTATTTTCTTCATTCTACAAATAAGAAACAAATGTGAGCCTTACCCCATCACTCCTGCCACTTTCTGAAGCAAGGTCCTTTTCTCTGAGTCTCTTTAGCTGCACTGTCATGGCTGCCTTAATGTTCTGAAGCAATTCAAAATGTTTCTCTTTCATGGTCACTTTGGCTTTAGGGAAGGGCCAGAAGTACCACAGTGCTACCTCCAGGGAACAAGATGTGTTTTTGAGCCTGGCTTGTTACCGCATAGCACTCGGCAGCACCGTCCACCATATTTCTTACGTTTCATAAAGAAACAAAAGTCAACTTCCTGAACTGCTTCGGAAATCGGCAAGAATGATGAGACAAATGTGTTGGAAGTGAAGGAGACGATTCTGAGGGAGACTGACAGCAAGATGCGCTCTATTGTAATAAACTTTTTCGATCACCCCTTGTATACACCCAACAGTTTGTTACACTTATCCACCCTTGCTTTGTTCTTAGGTGCTCTAATGGAATGCAGCTGCCTCCTACTACTAGCAGTCAAAGGCCATGCATACATGTAACACTGATTACTCAGCCATAAGGAAGGATAAACTTGAGACCTTTCTAGGTGAATGCATGCACCTTAAGACCATACTCCTTGAGGTCCTGAGTTCGATCCCCAGTACCGCCACAAAAAAAAGACCATACCCCTAAGTGAAATAAATTGGATACATTTGTATAAATATCACATTTGTTCCTCTGGTTTGAGAAACTGCAAGTGTAAATAAGGACCAAAATGTATGATAGATACTGTGAAATAAGAAGGACATGTTTAAATGGCAAGGGGATCTAGGGATGAGAAAGGGGAAAGGAAGGAAGGGAAAAGAAAAAAATGATAAAGAGAAAATGAGCCTGCCTTTCGCAAATAAGGAGGGGAAGAGGGGCTGAAGGGAGAGTAGGGGATGGAACCAAAAAAAGAAGTTATAGCGTGTGCAGGTACAAGTTCCCTATGATGAATGTGATCACTATGTATATCTAACATGTACCAATAAATTTAATTAATTTTAAGAAACACATAAAACTGTAATAGCTTAATTCAAAAGTTGTTTCTTTAAGCATACATTAGAAAGAAGTAAGCAGGGGCTGGAGGTACAGCTCAGTGGGCTAAGTGCTTGCCGCTGAGCACTAGGGCCCTGAGTTCGATCCCCGGTCCCGGAAAAAAAAAAAAAAAAAAAAAAGAAGTAAGCAACTATATCTCATGCACAAAGTTGGATAAACTCTCAATTCAATTTAATGGCATACTTTAATCCAGTCAGAGACTCCCAGTTTTATGTGTAGTAAAACATACAACATGCAATGATAGCTTGAATGATCACAGAGCCAGGATAGAGTAGAAACAGCATTTTAAGTAAAATTAACTTGTGTGAGATAGATTTCTTACCCATAGGCAATTGCAAGATTAATCAAAGCTCTGATTTCCTTCGCCCATACAGTTTCATCCACTACCGCTGCTGTCTTCAAGCTGTGGTTATGTAAGCCTGACCACCCTCTTCTGCCTCAATTTCCTCAGTGCCAAAAAGGATGGAAAAACTGGCCAATAATAATAATAATAAAATATAAAACACTGTAGGTGACCTTCCAACCAGAGTCATCTAAATGTGTTACTCAAGTGAAAGTCACACACTATAAAATACACTATTTTAAACAGTTTGATTTGTACAATTCAGTGGCTTTTAGTAAACTCAGAATGTTGTACACTCCCATTATTACATAATTTCAAAGCGTTCTCAACACTTTTCCCACAAAAGACCACAAACCTATGACACACTCACTCTCTGTGTCCCTCTACCCAGCCCCTGACAGCCACCAAGGTACTTTCCATTGCTATGGATTTGTCCATTCTAGAAAGGTCATATAAATAGAAATAATGTAAAAGACTGCCAATTAAATTTATTAAACAAAAGTATTAGCAAACATCTAGAGACTTAAAGAGAAATACCTAGAGGAATGAAAACAGTTTCCTACTTGTGAGGAAAAGAAGTGGAACCTGAGGTAAAAAGAATAACGTGCAAGATTGATTTTCATTGTAAATTATTCTTTCCCAGGCAATATATATATATATATATATATATATATATATATATATATATATAACTTTCATAGAGGTAATTTTGTTTTTAAGAATGAGGATAATAGTAGTACTTATTTCAGGCTCCTGAAGATTAAGTGATATTTGTAAAATATTTGCCCCAGTGCCTGACACACAGGTAATATTGCTAATTATCATTATTATTAAGCAAGTCATTTGTGTTATGCATCAACAGAATCACAGCTGTTTGGGGAAACAATATCTGTTATCTTGATAGTGAACACAGTACTGTGTATTTTATAGGCATGCCAGTAAGAGATGGCAAAATATTTATTTAGATATAGTAATTCTCAATTTTCTCTTCACCTTTTAGATAAATAGATAAATTTAGTTGAGAATAAAATCTTTCAAATTAAGCCAAAAGCTATAACTGAATTCTGATACATAATGTTATGCCATCCAGTTGGACATTCTTAGACAAAGTAGAGAGAAAGGTAGTTTAGGAAACCAATAAAACATGGCAGAAGTAGTCGAGTGAATTTCCAGCCAAACAATGGTCATAAGCAGTGGTGTGTCCTACCTCCTTGTGACTTTCTGCAAAAGTTAAAACATCAACACACTGATTTTTTACTATGCTTTACCAGTGCCAACTATTAACTGTTAGACATGAAAATGGCAGGCCAAGGCCATCACTAGTCTGAGATAAAACTAACTGCTAGTACTATCTTCTTAATCACAGCCAAAATATATTCTATAAGTGATAGGTAGATTGAAGACAAACCAGAATGGACCTTGGTGATCAAACCCCAATTGTTAAATCCCTCATACAGCATAATCACAAATAACCTATCTAAAAAGTGAAGAAACTACTGAGAAATATGGTGCAAGCAAGAAAGTAATCACATGCTGAGAAGATAAAGAAAAACCTTAATAATATCTCCTGAAAGCAACTCTTCTAGTAGACATAGTGCAATAGATGTGGCTGAGAAGACTCCACACTTTCAGTAACCAGAGATGCTTATTAGCAAAAACAGGGACCATCATGAGAACCTATTCCAAGTTCAAATTGGCCTCAACTCTCCGTGCTCTAGTTTCTCCATCCACTAGTTGAGCCTATTAAGAGTCCAAGGTCATGGTGTTTTATGAGAATTAATTAAATAGTAACCCTTACAAAGCATTTAGCCTGATGACCATCAAACAGTAAGTGGTTACTAAATTTTAGTAATTATCATTATGGTTGATTGTAGAAATATTTCCAATCAAAGCTATGTACTTATTGAAGGAGGTATTCTTTGACACACACTAGCCTTTCTCGTCACAACGGTAGCAGAACTTTACATTACCAAAGAGTTTTTAGCTGAGTACAGTTGGAGCCACTGAGATAAAGATATCCAAAAGCAGCATCAGTTCTTCCTATTAAGTTCAAGAGAGTCTTCAATAGTTCTTTGACAAGCAGAGATGTAAATCTCTTCCTTCTCTCTTTCCCAAGATTCTCACAGTAAGAGTGAAGAAGTGATGGTTTCAGGAAAAACAAGTAGCCTACTCACCCAGGAAGAACATCCACATAGGAAGTCAATTAGTAGCCTACATGATTGGGAAACTATAAATTAATCTCTGGTCTGTTTATAGATATTGTTTTCATTTGAAATACTGGTTTCAAATTGCTCTAGTAGGACTGGGGATATAGCTCAGTGGAATAAGCGCTTGCCTAGCAAGTGCAGGGTCCTGAGTTCGATCCCCAGTACTGCAAAAAAAAAAAAAAAAAAATTTAAATGTTTCTCATCGCTCTGATGAAACACAAAAAAAAATGACAGCTAATCAAATTGCTCTAGTAAAATTACTGGCTTTTGCTTATTACATCCCAGATGTTATTATAAGTCTACATAGTCTTAAAAACTCTCAAAGTTGAAAAAAATCTTAGAGAATATCTCATTTAGCCTCATTGTGTTATAGATGAGGAAACTGAGGTATGAAGAAATTAAATGGTTTACCCCGTATCAGCATGAAAATCTAGACCTCTAGAATTCTAATACTGGGTGTTCTGCCACATCTATTACTTTATCAGTCCAGGCCTGAGATTCGGGCAGCCTGAATAAAAGACATGGAACCATAGGAATGTCTGACATGCTTTTACTATCTCAATGTCGTGGGGCATAACACTGAGAAATTTTATTCCCTTATATGCACTATCACAGGAAGCCGGCAAGTTGCCCAAAGTTACAAAACACAGACTGTCATTTACATGTTTCCCATGGGAACATAACGCACTGATTCACTTGCAAGCAGAAGGCCTGGGCAAAAAGCCTGAGCCAAGCCCTCTTGGATACCCTGACCACACAATGGGTCTTTCTCTGTCATACAGCTTTCATTTTTTAAAGAAGAATGTGGAAACATATGGAGATTAATTTTAGCCTAGGTAGAAAGGACTAAACATTTTGCTAGCTGTTAGCATCCAGAATTACTTATTCTCAGTTAGTATTCCAACTATAGAATCAAACCCTATTCCTAGATACCAGGAGCAAACAGTTTAATGACAAATTATTCTTAAGTGATTATGGTCACTTTGTTTACTCTCAACCACCATAGGATGCCAGGTAACAGCTAGCCTGTTAATTAATCCTGCCCATCTGGCTAATGCAGTCTTCATAATTTATAATCCAAAGGCTTTGAGCACAAAGACCTATTAACATGCTAATATACCTTCTTACTATTCTAGCTGCTTTTCAATTAGTAATTATCTACAGACTGAGCCAATGAGAGGCAATTTTTGCAAGTGATTAGCACCTTGGAAATCACGGTCAGGCGGTTGCTGATTAACATTCTTTGGTTCTGGCAGTTAACATTTCTCTTTGCAGCAGATTACACTGGTGACTTCAGCTGGAGGCTTGAGGCTACAGGAATATAAACCAATTCAATGGCCAATTACTATTTGAGAAAATAGAATTACAACATATTGATATGTGAACTTGATTTACCTGACAAAATATTATATCAACACACCAGGTGCAGCTCTAAAAGGCATTCCAGGGATAACTGCAGAGATTTGAGTATGGGTGCACATTTGGTAATATTACTGAGCTATTGCTGATCGCCTTAGGTGTGACCGTGTATCGTGCAAGATGGATGTTGAAGATGCGGTAAAGTATGATGTCTATAACTTACACTGAAATGGTCAAGCTACAGATCAGACAGATACAAAGATGACTGATAACGGGCATTTGTGTTGAAGTGGTAAAAATATTTCTGTTTCAAATACATCTATTATTTTATCAGTGGCCCTCTTAGCACAGTGTGAAGTACATCGGTCTCAAATATATCTATTATTTTACCAACATGAGGGGAGATTTCTGCTACAAATGTTCACTGCAGAAAACTACCCATATACCTAAAACATTGGATTTAAGTGTCATTCCTTTCATTTGCCAATATTTTTCTCTCCATATCCCTACACTGTTAAAAATTGACATTTAAAATGAAAGCATTCAAAGAATTATAAACATATTTCAATGCTTGCTGCATCTTGATACAAATATCTATTAGACTATGGAAGCATCTAAACAGTGACAGTGAAGTCCCAAAGGAGAGGACAATGTTCCCACCATCAAAATGTACAGCTGTTGTACACAGAGTGCACTTTCTGGCCAGGCAGTTCCTGCCTCTGGCTGCTTCATAAATGTTCCCTGGCATAGATGGGAGTATCATGAGCTAACTTCCATATACCCCATTAAGCTACTCACAGCGCCTCTTGTGCCTTACCTTCAGAATTACCTTCGCCTTTATTTGGTGTTAGTTATTCATGGTCAAGCAACAAGATCCCTCCTACATAGCTGTAAACAGAGGCAATTTCATTCTGCCTCCCAAAATTCTTTTTAAAATAAACATAACTAATTTATTTGGCTAAAGTGGTCAAAGTTATAGTAGCTGTGAATCTACCTACCATAAACATTTTAAAATGTGCCTAACTAGACATGTGAATAAATGAAGCTTCATGCAAATAAATCAAGCTTCACAACCCCAAAGCAGCGTAAGGCAACATTATTAAAATTTTCAAGGTTCTATCTAAATTTTTCTGGTGATGTTGATGTAATACTAAACTAAAAACAACCATTGAATAATTATTTATGGAGTAAACATTCATTAAAATATCAGGATACCATAGTTGACATTTCCATGTACGTTATAAATACTTCTGATAGCCTGCTTTTCATAAGACAAGCATGAAGCCATACCAGTGCAACAAAGTGTTGTAGCAGTTTTGAAAATAGTCCATTATTCATGTAATACCAAATTAAACAGGCTTAGACATCTTTCAGAGAACTAAATGTCAATAAATAAAATATAAAATGTCACATTATATATTCATCCACACATTTAATGACACCAACTTCTTTCCCTTACTTTTTCCTGAAGGAAAATTAATTACAAGTACGTATTAAAGGAATGAGAAATATATTGTTCTATATTAAAGGATTAAATTTAACATTAATGCAAAGTGTCTTGCAATTACCTAAGTCAAAAATTTTATGTTTTATCAAGGATAAACTCAAAAACCTTCATTATAACCAAGATTTCAATACAGTATGTGTGTGTGTGTGTGTGTGTGTGTGTGTGTGTGTGTCTGTATCAACACACACACAAAGAGACACATACACACACTCTAGCCATTGGAATCTGATTCACATTTTAAATAGAAATGATAGCTCCAAATAAATAGGTTGATAGAAAAACCAAACTGTGAAATTTCAATAATATCTTGTCAACATATTAACTTAATAAAACATTTAAAAACAAAACAAAGCACCATGACATAAAGGTCATAACCTAAAACACATGACCTAACAAAATAATAACTAACCCAAGTAAGAAAAAATGTTATAAATATATTATTTCATTGATACTTGTGCAAATCTGCATTTCTGAAAGAATTCTAAGCTATGTAAAACATTTTACATAGCTTTTTTACATCCTTTTAGTATAGGAAATGAGTAAAAACCAAAACACCCACAGCCAGAATGGAGAAAGGAGGATATGTAAAAGGTAAAAAAGTGTATATAAACCTGGTGACCTCAAAAGAATTTTGGCTCAGTGATGTTGATATTTCTTTCTCAATTCTTAGCGTGGAATAATGTTCTGATAGATCAAATAATTGCAAAGATCCAAGATCCATTTGTTTGGATGGGATTTTTTTTTTTGCTTTTTTTTAAATTTTTTTAATTTTTAAAAAAATAAAAGCACAAAAACATATTAACAAACACACAAATTAGCATAAAAAATAGTACAATCAAAACTGATCTATAGACAAGGTGACATGGACTCAACAGTGGTTGTTGCTTTACCTATTGATATCTTCGAAGTGTATATATATGAACCCAGATACAGACATGCAAAATTGGTCAGACAGTTAATCCTCTCAACAACAGAAAAACACAAAAAACAAAAAACCAAAGACAAAAAAAAAAAAAACACCAATAGTTGCTGCTTTGCATATTGATATCTTCGAAGTGTGTGTTCAGGATAACACATACAGACATACAAGATTGATCGAATAACCCGTCATCAATTATTCCTTAGCATTAAGTGATATAATACAATAGTAGAACCATGTTAGCCCTCCTGCACCTATGTATCTACATATATACATACATACATTTTTGCCTCTTTCTTTTTTCCTCCTTTCCCTTGTCCCATTGGATGGGATTTTTATTTCCTGCCTTTTATGAATTATTCCCTTGCTTCTCATTGCAAAAACTAAAAACTTTTCTTACAACAAAGCAAGCCTCTGAGTTTGAGATGAAATCTCAGTATTAAGTGCTGATTTATTACCTGGTAATAAAACTACAATCCTATCAACTCCAGCTATAATGGATGTCCATGGTCTCTGATTTCATGAGGAACTTGACATATCATCTGAAAAAATGAAGAAACATAATCAAATGTCATTGCTAATCGTATTCATTTATTCCACCTGTGACCTGAGCTATTATAACCATCATCTTATAATTGCAACTCATCCATTGGGAAAGCCAACTTCAAACATTATCATAGCTTAAAGGTCACTCAGACAGTAGGCAATTATAACAAAATTTTGTGGTAGTGATGGAAATGAATTGATTTTTATACTTAGTCCCAGATGATATTCATACTTGAAAGAATATGCCATAGAATATAAGTAAAATATATTGTATTTGCAGTGTGTTTTCTATCCCTCACGTTTTTAAACAAAATCAAGAATAACTTTTTCATACATAGCTCCCTTTCCTGACCACCTTCCATTTTCTCAGTACAAGAGCTGCCATCAGCGTCTCTCGCTCCATCACCTACGATGTATTTGAAAGGGTGAAGTCAACGACTTCTCCACTTGTTACCCTGCCTCTTCCCCTTCTCTGCCCTCTGCTCTCACAACTATGTACAAACTTCTCTCAGGTGACTCCAGGTCACCTGATCTTTATTAGCTTAAACAAGATGAATTTCTTGGTCTTCATTAGCCTAAATCCAAACTTAGAAATAAAATATGGAAACAAAATTTACCATTTAATTATATGTACATCCTCATGATAATAAAGACCGTGCATTGAGAGCTTTCCCTCACGAAGCATTCTCTTAGGCACTTCATACATATCTTACTTAGATCATCCACCTCTTTCTTTTGGTTTGATTCTGCCATGCGAAAATGCTCACTTGAACTTGTCTCTAAGAGGGAACTGATAATAAAGAAATACCAAGGTATCCACAGGTAAACAAATTTGTCAGCTATTATTGCATGACTGAGTCACTGGTACATAACGATGGGGTTAAGAATTTAAGAGGGAAAAGGACAGAAATAGTGGGAGTAAGACAAGCCCAGGGGTCCACGATGCTCCCAAATCTCACGGTAGGATGCAGAATAGGAACAACTCTTGCCACGGAGATGAGGTTGTAAAGCAAAGTACAAACCTGTCAGTCAAAGAAAAAGGAAAAGGAACAGCCTATGAGGCAATAGTAGATGTTGAGCGATGGAACCCAAATAAGCAGTTAAAAGAGCAAGGAAACTTGGGGCCTGAAAGAGTGGCAAGGTACAGCCCGGCTCTGAGCGTGGGCACAAAGACCTGACTCGGCTTTTTATCTGCTTCTTCCAGCTAACTGGACTCTTTTTCCCCAAGGAATTGACTGAATTGAGCAGCTGTTTTATGAGACAATGGAAAAGGATCTGTCAGAGTGAGATAGGAATTTTTTGGCACTTCCCTTTCCCGAGACACACTACTAATTCTTTTTGCAACTCTTTCTTCAAGAATGAGTAAAACTAATACAGGTCAACAAAGGATAAATGTGAATATGATATTGGCAGTAGAAAAGCACATACGTAAGCCCTTTTTATAGACTCAAAACACAAGTAAAACAATAGGATGTATTGTTTATAACTGCATATGTGTATATATGAAAGTATTAGAATAAACTGGAGTGACTTCATTTATTTTCTAATATTAACTTGCTTATAGCAAATATCTGCATTGCAAAACAATTGTTCAAATTTAGGCAACTAATTAGCTGGGGTAAAATCCAGGGGCTGAGGGTAATTAATCAGTCAAACTGATTGCCGGACACTATTTCCTAAGCATCATTTGGTAAATACTTTTCTCTTGAATCCCTTCTTATAGATGTGGACAGTTTATCTTTTTTTTCCAGCTTTCTATTCTTGCTTTCCTTCCATCTTTGAGTGATCAGAGAATTAGATTCATCACAGGATCAGAGCAAAATTACTCCCGCTTTCAGGAGAAAGTTATGGGCTTCATTCTCTTTTAGCCCCCTCTCATAGTTTAGCAAAGTGAGATAAATAGACATTGTCCTGTTTTATGTGATATTAACTTTACAATGAATGGTAGTAGGTAACGTTGGGACATAAGTCAATTTATGGCTCTTCTTACCTATTCCTATTATCTATAAATAAATTCTTAACTTTTAGGCCTCATTAAAAGTAACACTGTCAAACAGTTTATCATCAAATTTCACCCAAGCTGTAAAGTAAAATATTTATAAAGCATTCTTATGCAGAGATTGCTGTAAAGAAGTGAGAAATGTTTGATATTTTTTGCAGATAAAAGCTATATCTACACACACCAAAAAAGCAATCTTTGTACACTTCACCTTTTTTAAAGGGTAATTGTTTGTTTTGTTTTGTTTTGATGTTTTGGAATGCTTCTGAATTTTAAGTTTCACTGAACAGGTCAATCAAAACATGCAGGTTGGTGTAAACAGGTAGACATAGCCTGAATCCAGCCTTAATTCTGTAATGGACCAGTCTCTTCCTGTATTAAATTACCCTGCCATAATGCCCTAATCTTTTTCAGAGTGCTTCTCAGTGTCACTGTGATCTATCAAAGGAGGGGCAGAGACAACATAAATGAGGGTAGCCATTAAGGTGAACTATTTCAGAGAACAGCGCCCTGAGGAAAAAATCATTTGCATTATACACGCCTTTACACTCAGTTCTCTCTGTAACCATGAAGGGAAGACTGATAGTCTGGTCAGATGAACAGTTTATGAGGTTTTGTACTATATAAAGAGACATCTTCAGAGCCTTGTGTATGTACATGGTAAAACCTTGAGGTGTTTTATGTTACAACATACATATTTAATATGATAATAAAAAAGCTTATTTATTTCAAAGTCTCTTTTTAATCCTTGCTTGTATAACCAAACAGCTTGCTGCTATTGGCTAAATTTTCAAAACTTTCATTAATCACGTCTGCAACGGCAACATACCCAGCTTTCATAGATCTATAAATCAGATGCGAGCAGCAAATGACACATTCAGAATGAGTAATATGACATCCATATGGAAGCACAGAATTGGGGATTGAGAAAACTATGTTTTTTAAGGTCCAGTGGGTTTCTGTGGTTGCAAACAATATCTACAGCAGGAAGTCATATTTTTTATTCCTAAAAAATGGTGAAATTTCAAGCTAAACTATTTAGCACACTGGACACTACAATATAAAAAAGCTAGAGGTCATTTATCAAAAGGAAGACACAGCAATAAATAGTAAGTTGAATTAATAAAATGTTTAAAAATCAGATCTCCAAATGGAAAATCATTTAAACAGCACCAAATTGTATTTGACTATACAACCAATGTAGGCTACTTTAAAATGTGCAAGCTCATCACGGTATCTATTACTGTCAGTAGTTATTAGGAGGCAGAAACTACTGCTATAAATAATTTTCAAGGAGTAACGTGAGAAAGTTCTAAGAAATGGCAGCTATTGTTGAATTTTAATGGATCCTGAAGATTGAAATGTAAATAATAAAGTGAATATCAAGCAGCACATTATTTCACAGCCAACACATAATAAAAAGTGAATTTATACATCTTTCTTGCCCAGTTCTATCCTACAGGTAGCCCAGCCTACTGTTGAAAAGAACTGTTCCTAATTTACAATATTGAGCTGATCAATTATCAGAAAAGAGTCAGAGTTTCAGATGTTTTATACTAGGGAGGAAATTACTCAATAGCATTTTTAAAAACTGTTTAACCAAAATATTTATCCACTTTTATCTCAGGCTATGTCTCCATAACCCAAAAGATATGAGGATTTGAATAAAATTTGGAAATTACACAGCAATCAAAATGTATAACTCAAAACACTTGGACAAATTTTTACTATTTTAAATACCTAAAGATAAATACAGTTCTGTTCCCACATGAGACATCAGACCAATAATGGAACCCCCACCATATAAAAGAGCAAACCGGTGAGGAGAACAGCTCCCCCCCCCCGAGAGCCTACCCAGAGTGGCACCAACCCCCCATTAGATCCACTCCAAAGGAATGGCACCCTACCTCCACGTGAGAGAGCTGACCCAGCACAGGAGCAAAGCCTGCTCCCTGGGAGCACAGCATGGGGTAGCAGAAGCAAAGACTAACCAACCCACATTCAGTTCTGGACTCTACAACACCTGGAGAGAGAAAGCAGCAACCAATACCCAAGACTGTTGTTCAGTGCAACTGTGCACTCGAAACCACACCCCGACCTACAGCCTATTGACAAAAAAGAAGAGAGGTGATTGCATTACCCATCTGCCAGCAGGAGAAAGAACAGCCATGGCTTGAGTTGGGGGAAGGAAGAAACAGGTCTCTAGGGCAAGGAAGGTGTTTGGCTTGTATCTAGATGTCTCCCCAAAGCCTCATGTGCTCATAGCTGGGCTTTGTGGGGGTGACAGGGTCTAGGGTGTGTGATACTGGGATTGAGGATGCATAACTACATGGGTTTAGCACAGTTCTGGGTGTGGGTACTACCAACCAACAGGCTTATCGCTTGGATGGACTATAAAGGCAGAGAGAGGAGGGAGGCTTGCTGTTGCTGCTTGATCCTTGCTGCCTCTGCCTGCTTTACTGTGGACTACTTTTCCTCTGTGATGCCCTTCTGCTATACCGCCCTGCCTGGGAACCAAAAGACTATGGACTGAAGCCTCTACAAACTGTGAGCCAAAACAAACCTTTCCTCCTTTAGCTTTGGGTGTTGAGTATTTGTCTCAGCAACAAGCAGAGTAACTAAGAGAGTACCTCTAGGAACTGTAGACCCTAAATCTAGACATAGAAAACCATGGCTAAGGGCTGGGGATATAGCTCAGCAGGCATAGTGCCTGCCTGGCAAGTGTCAGGTCCCGAGTTCAATTCCTGGTACCAAAAAAAAGAAAGAAAGAAAGAAAAAAAAAAAAAAAACCATGGCTGGATCCCAAAATTGCAGATCGATAAAACAAGAATATTTTTAATTCAATCTTTTCTTTTTTACTTTCCTATTTTGTATTACTTTTATCATTCTTTTGTTCAGCTTTTTCAGAGATTGGGTTTTTTCTCCCACTTGTTTTTTTTTTTTTTTTGCTTTGTTTTGTTTCTTTTTTTACTTGCTTTTCCTACATTTTATCTTTTTTGCCTCCAACATTTTTCTTTCCTCTTTCTTTTATCTTCTATTTTTGCTGTTTACCTTTTATTGTTATTGTTCATTCTTTCCAGCAACTGTTCTCTATCACTATTAATTTCTTTTTGCTTCTAAATAGGATTCCTCATCTTACTTTTCTGTCCTCTGTCTCATATGCCCTCAGCTAATTTTTCCAAAAGTTTGCTTTTTCTATTACCTGGTTCCTCACCCCCTTATCTGTACTAGTATAACTACAAAGCTTTATAAATATTTATGGAAATAGTTAACTTTATGCTGTTGCTATAAAATACTGTGCTTTTTAGGAGAGTGAATTTTGTTCCATTTAGTAGATATTTACTGTAAGTCTCAGTATTTGGTTTGTCTTGGTGTTCTTAGGTCTCTTTTCTATTGACAAAAGTGATACTTCATTGGTCCTCAGGGTTTGTCACTTCCCAGTTTAAATTTAATGCTATAGGGGCTGGGGATATAGCTCAGTGGATAAGCGCCTGCCTAGCAAGCGCAGGGTCCTGAGTTTGATCCCCAGTACTGCCAAAAAAATAAAAAATAATAAATAAATAAATTTAATGCTATAGTTGATGCTAATTTTATCACTGTGATGTGCCATAGCTGTTGCTATTACTTGATTTTCTTGAGATGCCAATACCTAGACTACCTAATGGTCATTAAAAATACAAAGTGGACTTCAAATAAAAACTGACCAAAAAAAGGCACAGAAGGTCAATACATATTGCTTAAGGGAACAATCCACAAGTAAAGGCAGCAATTATCAACATAATATGTATTGAATAACTGTGCATTAAACTTCATGAAACAAGTACTACTGGACATAAAAGAACAGACAGACATAGACACAGTTATAGTGGGGAGTTCTCAATACCCCAGTATCACAAATAGATCGGCTAAACAAACAATCACCAAAAAATTCAAGCTAAACTAAACCTTTGAACAAACTGATTTAATAGAAATCTACAGTGTTCCACCCAGCAAAAACAGAATACACGTTTTTTCAACAATGTGTAGACATTTCTCCAAACAGATCACAACTAACCAATAAATCAGACTTAAATAAATTTTAAAGAATTAAAGTAACAACGTACATATTAACAGATAATAGTGCAATGAAGTTAGAAATCAAAGACAATACAAGCTATGTAAATGCATGGAAACTGAACGATACACTTTTAATTACACACTGGGGGACAGAAGAAATCAAGGAAGAAATAAGACAGTTTCTAGAATTAAGTGACAATACACTGCAGCATACCCAAATGTTCTCCTTAAAGAGAGGTTTATAGCTGTGAATGCCCACCTCAGTGAGACCCAAATAAATAGCCTATCAATGCCCCACAAAGTCCTAGAAAAATGACAACAATTCAAACACAAAACTAGTACAAGGGCCAGACGTGGTCGCGCACACCTGTAGGCCCAGCACTAAGGAGGCTGAAGCAAGAGGATCATTGTGAGTTCAAGGCCAGCCTGGACTACGAAGTGAGCTCAAGGCCAGCCTGAACTGGATAGCCAGACCCTGTCTCAAAAAGAAAAAACAAAAATAAAAACTAGTACAAGGAAGGAAATTATAAATATCACAGCAGAAATGGATGAAATTGGGACCCAAAAAACAATACAAACAATTAATGAATCTAACAGTTGGTCCGTCAAAATGTAAACAATATAGAAAGACCCTTAGCAAATCTAACCAAAACAAGAAAAGATCCAAACTGATGCAATTAAAGATGAAACATTTGAAATACGATGAACACCGCCAAAATAAAAAACATTAGCAGCCAATTCACAAACCTGTACACCAATTAATTGGAGAATTCAGAAGAAACTCCTAGAGACATACGAATTACAAAAACTGAACCAAAAATTTAAAACCCTGAATCATCCAGTAACAGGCAAGGAAATTGAGGCAGTAATAAATAATCCATCAGTTAAGAACTGCCTGGGATGAGATGAGTTCACTACTGAATGCTACAATGACTTCAGTGAAGTTCTAAAACCAATAGTCCTCAAGGTTTTTAGTGCAATTGCAAAAAATGTGATACTCCCAAAGTTATTCCTAAAACTGCATTACCCTGATCCCAAAATTAGACAAGGATCCAATGCAAGACAGAGAATTATAGACTAATCTCTTTAATGATGCAAAAATATAGATGCAAAAATCTTCAACAAGATACTGACAGATAACAAATCATCAAAAAGAGCATACATCATGACCAAGTAGGCTCTATCCTAGGGATGCAAAATGATTCAATATATGCAAATGAATAAATAATATGTATCACATAAGTAGAAGCAAGGGCAAAAATCATATGTTCACCTCAATAGACACAGGAAAAGCCTTTGAGAAAGTTTGCCATGATGGATGAGGTGCTAGGCTGCATCTGCTCCACCGTGCTCCTCACCGTGTTCTGTGAGAACCTCAGTGGCACCATGTCATGAATGCCTTGGCCTGCTTCCAGAGGAGGCCATAGGCACCATCCAATTACCTGAGCAAGATGCTGACCACCATGGACTACTGCTTCACAGAGAAGGTGGTGGACGAGCTGTACAGAAAGGCCGCATCCCCAAGAAGGGCAACATCAATGACTTCCAGTTCATGCACTTCTTCACACAGAGGACAAGGATGACTGAGAGCTGGAGCCCCATCTCTACCGGTCCTTCCGGTCTTTCGTCCAGCCTCCCCATCCCTAAAGCCCTTGCATTCACCTAGTATCAGGGCTTTGCTTTTCAATGTATTTATTCCAGACCTTCTGCAACTTAGTACTTCTATAGTCAGACTGGAAAGATGGGCAAACTTGTGAATTGTACTGAAAAAGAGATTGTGAATAAAAGTCAACCAGTGTGAAAGCCCAGGAACATGTATCAATATATTAGGTTTTGCTGGCTTTGTACATTGTTATATAATAGGATGCTATTTTGAAATTTTAAAAAATTACAGTTATCTGAAAAAGGAATTGAAGAAGATATCAGAAAATGGAAGGATATCTTCTGTTACTAGAAAGGCAAAATAAGTAGTCAAAAGAACCATATTTACAAAACTGTTATACAAATTTACCACAATTCCAATCAAAATTCCAACAGCATTCTTCACAGAACTGGAGAAAACAATCCTAAAATTCTTATAGAACCAGAAGAGACCCAGAGTAGGAAAAACAATCCTGTGTAAAAAAAGCAAAGCAAGAGGAATCAAAGTCCTTTACTTGAAGTTATATTACAAAGCTACTGTGATAAAAATAGCATGGTGCTGGCACAAAAACAGATGTGAAGATCATGCAACAGAAAAGAGACTGCAGAAACAACTTCAAGTACATTCAACTATTTGACCATTGACATAGGGGCCAAAAACACACAGGAGGAAAGAGCCTCTTTAATAAACGCTGTTGGGAAAACTGATTATTCATATGCAGAAGACTGAATATAGACCCATATCTCTCACCATGTACTAAGCTAAAATCAAATGAATTAAAGAACTAAATGTTAAACCAGGAACACTTCACCTGCTGGAAGACAAGGTAAGCAAAACTTGTAGTCATAGGCATAGGCAAGGACTTTCTGAACAGAATCTCAGTTGCACAGGAAATAGTTCCAAGAATCAACAAACGATATTAAATTAAAATCTTCTGCACAGCAAAAGAAACAAACAACAGAGTGAAGAGACAACCTACAGTATGGAAAAACATTTTTGCCAGTGATTTCTCTCCAATATATAAAGAACTCAAAAAAATTAGACACACCAAATAAAAGAACTCATCAAAACAATAGGCAACAGAAATGAATTGAAACTTCACAGAAGTATAAATGGACAACACGTACAGGAAGAAATACTCAGCATCACTGGCCATTAGAGGAAAACAAATTGAAACGATACTGACAGAGTAGTACTCCACTGTGTATAAATACCACATTTTCTTTATCCATTTATCTGTCGATGGGCATATACACTCTTTCCAAGATGTAGCTATGATAAATTGTGCTGCTACGCAGTGGAGTACTACTATAAAGATATAAAGATATACTCAAGGCACTTCTAAACAAATGGGTACAACTTGAGAACATACACTTAAGCAAGTCAGACACAGCAGCTTAAATTTCACATGATTTCTCTTATGTGAATATATATGTATATTTTTACCTACATATAGCAAAATAGATGACAGATAAATAGGAGGTAGAGAAAAGTTTAATCTCCCAAATTATCTATTACGTTTTCTCAAAAATATTTTAACATGAATGTGAATTTGTTTCATTTATACTACTAGTTTCTTTTCTTAATTGAAAAGGAAGTTTTGTCCTTTTATTTGTTTGCTTCTTCTGTATGAAAGAGAATCATCTTTGTTATCTATTTGTAACATTTTGAGTAACATTTTGTCCATTGTAAATAATACATTGGCCATTCTTTTAAGATTATGATACACAGTATATTAATCATTTTCATTCTCTAATCATTTTGTTATGAAAGTTTATTTTATTTTTTCAGAGTAGAGTGTTTTTATATTTTCTGTATTAATAACTACTTCTATCTACATTAAAATGAAAAAGTTATAAAAACAACATTGAGACTCCATCATAGCCCAGAAAAAATGGCCATCATCAAAAAATCAAATTATAAATGCTGGAGAGGCTGCAAGATACAATGGTAGTGGGGATATAAACCAGTATGACCTCTATGGATTCCAGGAGAAAAAAAAAAATAGAACTAAAAGTTCCATTTGACCCAGCTATTCCTCTTCCAGGTGTCTTTCCCAAAGAATTAAAGACACCATATTACAGTGGTACATGCTTACCCCATGTTTCTAGCAGCACAATTCGTCATAGCTAAATCTTGGAAGCCTATGTGCCCATTAACGATGAACAGATAAAGAAAATGTGATATTCACTCACAATGTAGTACTACTTTGCCATAAAAAAGATAAACTTGACCCATTTGTAGGAAAATGGATTCAACTAGTGACCATAATGTTAAGTGAAATAAATCAGACACACAAGTACAAATATCACATGGTTTCTCTTATATGAGAAGCCCAAAGTAAAAATAAAGAGGAAAATAAAAGATAGATAACAGGAAGTAGGGAGAATGATCATTCTCCAAAAGAAAGACGATTAAGAAATGGAGAGAGGTAGAGAAGAAACAAGAGATTTTTGTTATTTTATGGAAAAAGGTAAAACATAATTTCATAACAAAATGATAGGAGAATAATATTAGTTAACACATTGTATGTTATTATCTTTAAAGTATTTACTCAGAGTATAACATATGGAGATAAAAATTCTCCAATCACTATTAGCCCAAACCTTCCTTTACTATAAACTAAGAGATACTAATAATATAACTAACTTGCAATTTTTACCTCTTTTCCCTTCCTTCCTTCCTTTTTCCCACATCCTAGTTTCTCTTTACTTTGAACAATTTCTTGGCATTTTACAATATCTATTTTATGTTTTAGACCCTATTTATTCTTCCAATTTCTTACACCAGGAAGACAATACGATGTTTACAAATGTGAGTCTGATTAATTTCACTAATAAGTATGGCCTCAAGGTGCACACATTTGCCTATAAAAGTCTCAAGGCTATCCTTCTTTATGGATGAGTAGTACTCCATTGCATAAAAATACCACATCTTCAACATCATTAGTCCTTCAATAAATGCAAATTAAAACAACACTAAGATTCCATCTTACCCTAGAAAGAAAGGCCATCATCAAGAAGTCAACCAGTAACAAACATGGGCAAGGCTGGGGGGAAAATGGAACCCTTCTCCACTGTTGGTGGAAGTGTAGACTTGTGCAACAAGAGATCAGTCTGGAGATTCCTCAGTAAACTATGATTAGAGGTCCAATTTAACCCAGCTATCTCACTTTTTGGTATTTTTCCAGAACTACAAACACCATACCATAGCAATATATGTGCATCCATGTTTATAGCTGCTCAGTTTGTAATAGCTAAATCATGGAAGCATCCCAAATGCCCGTCAAATGAAGAATGGATAAAAAAAGAAGTGGTATTTTTACATAATGGAATATTACTCAGCTATAAAGAAAAACTTGAGGCTTTCTTAGGTAAATGGATGTAACTAGAGTCCATACTCATAAGCAAAATAAATCAGAAATTGCTCAAGGGGAAGGAACAATTGGAATGAGGGAAAAGAGAAAAAGAAAGAAGGGAAAATGTATGTAAATACACACACAGCATAGGTGAGAGTTGTACTGCTGACTTCTATTGCTTTCTTTTTTTGTTTGTTTGTTTTTTTAAATTTTATTTTAAAGACAAAAGAATGGAGACATATGAACCAGAAAAGCCATAAACAATACAGAAAATACAAAGTTATACAGAATATAGTAGGGAATTAGAACTGGATGTTGAATTACATAGTTATCTTCACATTGGTTAACACAAAAACATTAAAGGAAATACCAAATTATAGATAAGATAGTGGGGAATTTGCACTGG
>PVLD010026693.1:0-21835 GCA_004027595.1 Dinomys branickii | reverse complement strand
ACCCCCTCCTCCCTCACAGGCTCAGCTCTGCCTCGTGATCTGGTGGATTCCTTTGTTTTAGCTTTTGCCCATCTGCCTCAGAAATGCTTTCTCTAACACGGGGTTGGTTACCTAATCGTGTCTGAGCACCTGCTTCTTAGGGGCCCGAAGTTAATCCATGCTTCTGATTTGAGTGGTTCAGGAAATGACAGGAAAAGAGAGAGAAGTGGAAGCTGAAACAAAGAAAGGGCACTTTTCCTTTCCCGTAATAGATACTAATATCAAATGAGAAATGGACTTAGTTTTCACTAGAAATACTGAAGAATAGAAACCAACTTTATGTAAATGACAATAGTCATTAGGTCTTAAAATTTTACCTTGTGATGATTATATACAAGTATTATAAAATTGGTAGATAGCAATTGCAAACATTCTAGAGAATAAGTAGTTTTTGAATTACATTATTTGTTTATGTTTGTCAGACAACATTTTGGAGACTGTTATAACAGACCTCTGCTACTGTTGTGGTCCTCAAGCAAGATAAAAGCACAGAGTTATAAAGTAAAGAAACTGAAGGCAAAATGATGGGTCTCTGCCTATGGGAAAAGTTCTGCCAGATCATCATGGCAGTGATCCAGCAGGGCGTAGGGTCCAAAACAACGTGTCACTCCAAGACTAACGTCTGTCTGCACCTTCTCCCCGTCTAAGCTCAACTTCCTGTTTCCTTATTGGGCATGCGCCAGCAACGACCCAATCAGCTCTTGTTTTGTTTTGCTTTTGTCTTTTTGAGACAGGGTCTCGCTATGCAGTTCAGGCTGGCCGTGAGCTCACTTTGTAGCCTAGGCTGTTCTCGAACTCGCAACTATCTTCCTGACTCTGCCTACCGAGTGCTGGGATTACCCGCGTGTGCCACCACACCCAGCCCCAATCAGCTCTTAATATGACACTTTAACCACCCATGTAAACTCCACCCCCAGCCCAGCATAATAAACACACCATTCCCCCACCTCCTCCTCAGAGGGTTCTTGCATTCTCCTGTAGCCCTCCTGTGCCCACAATAAAGGCTTTCTTTTTACCTCTTTTAGGGAGGTTGCTAATGCTGTGAGTCATAGTAGTTTGGCTGAACCACAGAGAAAATTCTTCTTTATCAAGTTACATCCATTTACCTATAAACACCTCAAGTTGATCTTTCTCTGGGCACCATAACACTCCATTGTGTATAAATGCCACATTTTCTTTATGCGTTCATCTGTTGACAGACATATATGCAGTTTCTAATAGCTAGCTGCTATCAATTGTGCAGCTATAAACATGGCTATGCATGTACCCCGGTGATAGGGTGATTTTAACTTTTTGGGAAGATCCCCAGGAGGGGGATAGTGGGGTCAAATGGAATTTCTACTTTCAGTTTTTTGAGGAAACTCCACACTAATTTCTACAGTGGGTTGTCCTATTTCACATTCTTGAAGACATAATGTTAAGTGAAATAAGTTGGGCACCAGGCTGAAACGTGGCATGGTTTCTCTCATAGGAGAAACTATATATGTAGGCTATACTAAATTAGAAAGAGGAACTTTTATCTTTTTATTTTATGAAAAATATATACACAAGTAAAGAACAAAACAGAAGAGAGATAAATAGGAAGTAGCGAGAACTTCAATACTTTCCCAAAATAGTCTGTTGTTTTAAAAAATATTTCAATATATATGCTAATTTGTTACACTTACACTAAATGTTTATCTTAGTTGGTTAGAAAGAAAGCCTGTATTGTTATCTGTTTATTCTTTGTAAACATTCTTTTGGCTTATGTCTTGTACTGAGTAACTACTTTGAAGCTACGGTATACAATGTGATAATTGCTGTTATTCTCCTATTATTTATGAAATTTTTTTTCATAAAATAAAGTGAAATAAAATCCTCTTCCTAGTTTATTATAGCCAACATCATAGGACATAAAGTACCCTGGGCCTTAGCTATGTCCTGCTCCATTTCTAATCCAAAGTTTCAAATCTAGCTCTAGATCCACAAGTGGAAGGACCACTGGCACCAGTACAGAGAAATTAGCAAAGACAACTTCTTCCTTCTTCCCAGGAGAACATGTTCACCTTCCATAAGGTCCAAACAAAACTTTTATTCTACAGTGTCTCTTAAATCTGACCTATGGAGAATCTGGGTGTCAGGAGATATTGTAAAAGAGAAATATATCGCAGAATTGTAAGTGCAAAGATGAATAAAATCTAATGTTGAGACAGTAACGCCATATATTTTATATGTCCTAAAGGATCATCGAGAGGGTTTGTGATGATGTGAGGGGTGGGAAGGAGACACAGACTGAGAGACTTAGAAGTCTTATAGATGCTTATGTAATTTTAACGAACAGTGTGACATGGTTTGAATATTGTCTGAGTCTGTCCCCCAAGGGTTTGTGTGTTCGTAGCTTGATTTCCAGTGTGTCAATGTTGAGAGATGATAGACTTGTAGGAGGTGGGGGCTTGTGGGAGATAATTAGGTTTGGCGAGGCAACACCTTTAGAAGTGACCAATGCAGGTATTGTGAGACCGGGTTAATTAATTCCCCCTCCACTTTCATGTCATGTTTTTTTAGATTCTTATATACCAAATGTAGGGACAACACACAATACTTGTATTTCTGAGTTTGGCTTATTTTGCTTAATATAATGATTTCCATTCTACCCATTTTCCTGAAAATGACAAAATTTCATCCTTTTTTTAAAATAATGAATTGTGCAGATCACGTTTTCTTTATGCACTCATCTGCTGAAAATGGGTTGTTATAAGGGAGCCTGGTGCTTCCCTTGAATCTTTATTCTGCATTAACCACTCTCCACACTCACATGTGCCGGCCCCACTGTGCCATTTGCCACAAGCTGAGCACACATTTGGGCGTGCTCCTGAACCTCTAGCACTGTGAGCTAAATTCAGCTTTCTTCTTTAGAAAGTATTTAACCTCAAGTAGTTTGTTATAGTAACAGAAAATGGGCTAATATACAGGGCTTTATTCCTTTGTTTTCATATTAATATTTATTTAACTCTTGAATGCATTTAATTCTTATAACAGGAAGGGCCTGGGAGGAGCAGGGAAGAGTTGTGGTGCAGTTTTCCAACTCTGTGCCTACAGCATCAGTGTCTTCTCGGGCCTGGTTAAGAAGTTTCCACCTAAGTAGAGAAAAATTACAGATATGAGAATGTACACACCATGCTGGGGACATGGTTTTCATCCCTGGGTTTCCCAAGGGCACTGAGATGTACCCCCAAGGCACTGGGCACTGAACGTCAGGGATTCTAGGCAAGCCAGCCTAAGGAGTCATGACCTCATAATCCTGTTCCTCACAGTTTAACTGTGAAGTGGGAAATGCTTCTTTATTGCAAATTGTAAAAAAAAAAAATGCAGTTGAAAATAATTATAATAAGAAATCAGTAACATTGAGGAGCGTAGAGCCAATCTTGTCCAAATGTCCCTTTCATACGGAGGAAAAGCGGGATATTCAGTCCACTAAATGAATGGTGTTTTTTCTGAGGAAGATGACTTATTGGGTTTTCTTTCTTTCTGCCCAGAATCAAATCTCTGAAAGTATCTCAACTTACTTATTTTTTGTGTTATTTAATTTTTAGGTTCTTTTGAATTTAGTGCCTATTAATTTAAAAAATACTGGGTTTCCTTGTATATATTTTGGTCATATCTATTTCCTTTATCCTCTCCCTTCCTCTTATTATCTTCTTATCTAACAATAGTCCTCCTTCTACTTTCATGTCATCTTTTTTAGATTCCTACCTATTACTGTAGGGACAGCATGTTAATACTTGTGTTTCTGAGTTTGGCTTATTTTGCTTAAGGTGATGATTTCTCATTCTACCCATTTTCCTGCAAATGACAAAAAATTCATTTTTTATAATGAATTGCGCATATCACGTTTTCTTTATCCACTCCTCTGCTGACTGCCAACCACACTGGTTCTGTGTCTTAGTTATTGTGAACTATGCTGCCACAGGCATGGGCACGCAGGTGTCACTATAGTTTGCTGACCACAGTCCCTCTGGGTATCTACCAAGGAGTGGTATGGCTGGATTGAATGTTAGGTCTATTTTTAGTTTTTTTGAGAAAACTCCACACTGCTTTCCATAGTGGGTATACTAATTCACATTCCCACCAATAGCTTGGAAGAGTTCCTTTCTCCCTATATCCTCACCAGAGCTTATCAGTTTTTGTATATTTGATGATAGCCATTCTGACTGAGGTGAGGTGGAATCTCGGTCTAGTTTTGATTTGGATTTCCCTAGTGCCTAAAATGTGGAACGTTTTTTTGCTTTCTATACTAACATTGGCCATTTGTACTTCTTTTGAGACATGTCTGTTCAATTCACTTGCACATTTAGTAATAGGGCTATTTGATTTTTTTGATGTTAAGGTTTTTGAGTTCTTTATATATCTTAGATATTACTCCTCTGTCAGAGGTGTAGCTGGCAAAGATGATCTCCCATTCTGTAGGCTCTTTACTCTGTTGATTGTTTCCTTTGATGTGCAGATACTTTTAAATTTGATGTAGTCCCATTTGTTGACTCTTGCTGTTGGAGGGCTATTCAGGAAGTTTTTGCTTGTACCTATTGCTTCAAGTGTTTCCCTCATTTATTTATTTGTTTTACCAGTTTCAGTTTCACTTCTTGTGGTTCTCCTGTCTCAGTCTCCCAGAGTGGTGGGATTACAGGTGTGGACCACCAACCTAGCTCAAAGTTTCATATGTTATACTGAGGTCTTCGGTTTATTTTGAATTGGTTTTTGTACAGGGTGAGAGACAGGGATCTAGTTTTAATCTACAAAGAGATATCAGGTTTCCCTAGGACCATTTGTTAAAGAGGCTATCTTTTCTTCAGTGTATATTTTGGGGGTACTTCATCAAGAACCAGATGTAGTTGGGTGGGTTTGTGTTTGTGTCCTCTGTTTTGTTCCAGTGGTCTATGTCTCTAGTTTTGTGTCAGTACCATGCTGTTCTTGTTACTCTGGCTTTTTAGTATAATTTGGAATCTGGTATTGTGATGATTTCATCCTGTTTCTTTGTTTAGGATTGCTTTGGCTATTCTGTCTTTTGTGTTTCTATGTGAAGTTTAGGATTTCTTTTTTCTAACTCTTTGAAGAATGCCATTGGAATTTTGAAGGGGAGTACACTGAATCTGTAGATTGCTTTTGGTAAGATGGCTGCTTTGATATTATTAATTCTGCTAATCCAGGCGCAAGGGAAGGTGCATCTATTCATCTTCTGGTGTCCTAACTTTCTTTCTTCAGGGCTCTGTATTTTTACTGTAGAGATTTTTCACCTCTTTGGTTAGGTTGATCTCTAGGTTTATTTTTTTAAAGCTATTGTGAATGGAATTTTGTTCCTGATGTCTTTCTGAGCTAATTCATTACTGATACATAGAAAAGCTATTGAGTTTTAAATGTTGACTGAAAGCTCTGACTGCTGCGACTTCCAGAGGCGCAAACACTTCTTGTCTTCCTCTAAGACAAATGGTTTGAAGGAAAGTTCCTGGCAGTAGAGAATGGCAGATTTGGGGCTGCTCACCTCACTCCAGAGACGATGGTTCTATACACTGATGCCGGCAGTTATAGTAGCAGCACTTCTTGGTTCCCTTGCAACTTCGATCAGTCAGGCACCCAGGGAATCCACTGAAAATACACTCAAGATAAAACTCCGGGCAATATCCAGGTTTCCATTTAGCTGAAGGAAAAGAAAAAAAAAAGGCATATAGGCACTGATCAGGTGCTTTTGGGCTTCAGCACCAGCTCTTTCCATGGGCTCTTCAGAGGAAATGCTTCCCAACAGCAAACCCACCCTGGGCCGCCAAGCCTTACTTCCATTCTTCCGTAATCCAGGTTGGGCCACATGGAGGCAAAGTAGGATGGTCAAGGCCAGCAGGGAGAGGCTGGTCAGCTTCATAGCTTCAGGAAAATGGGCCCCTGGACTGTAGGTGAGATCTGTTTCTGTCAGCTGGGTGGCGAGCCACCAGCAGGGGAACTGTGGTTCCCAGGCAGGAGGTCCGCAGCAAATTCTGGATGTTTCCTTCACCTGGGGGAAAGAGGCACAGTGAAATAACCTCTGGGGTGTAACTGCTGAGAGCCTGTGTGGATGGCCCCCTAGGGTGCTGCAGGGCTGAGCCGGCCCATCATAATTGTTGCTTTTTACAGAAGATTTTGAGACAGGAAGTCGTTTTCCGAGGTCATGGTCGTTACTCTCACCCCTTTATTCTCTCTGCCCATCTAAAGAAACTGCAGCCCGCCTCAGCAACTGAGGTGCGTAGTTTTAACACAGTAACATTAAAAAAGCCCCCATACCATCGCAAAGACAAAGCAAAATCTCCTAGCAGTATGCTTTCTAGTTTTATGAATAATGCCAATTCATTGCGAGCCATGGGACTTACCTGTATAATTACTGTTTTATTCCTTAATTTCCTCCTGAATGTGTAAAAACTTAATTTTTATTAAGTCAAAAGCCCAAGTTCATGTCATTTTGAAGTATGAACCCTGGGAGAAATAATTAATGGGGCTTTGTCTGTACTTCTGTAAGAAGCATATTGTTTCTATTTGCTCAGTTGCTAAGATCATCCCTGAGTAAGTGACTGTTAACATGTCTATAATCCCAGCAGTCTGGAAATCTGAGGCAGGATGATCACAAGTTTTAGCCCATCCTGGCCTATTTAGTGACCTAGATGCTATGTGAAAATAAAAATTAAAAAGGGCTGGAGATACAGTTCAGTGTGAAGGCTCTGGGCTCAATCCCCAGTACTACAAAATCAAAAACAACCCCTCCAAACAAAAACCATAGGAACAAACAAAATAACCTTGGGAATGCCTCCAGGATAAACAGGACCTGCTGTGGGAGGCCACCTATGAACAGTTCATATTCTTTCCAGTTCAACTGCTGGCTACCTTTCGACTTCGCATCTTTTGGTGTGCATTTATGCTTCCCTGCTGGGTTGGCCTGTCCTCAGTGAATTGTACTTCACATTCAGAACAAAAATCCTTTCTACTCAGTGATTACGCCACTTTTATTTTCAAGATTTTTGTTTGCAGTCCCCACGGTGACTCGGACCTTTCTGTTTTCAAAGACAGTTTGATATTCACTGTAAATTTATGATATGAAACTATGACAAAATTATTAAATGAAAAGAAAGTATATTTAAATCTTGATATAAACATAAACATAAAAGTGATTGGTTTCTCGCCTCACTGTAATTCCTGCCTAGTCACTATGGCAACTAGCTAATATGGTGCTGGCTGTCATGTGTTGTGCTGGGCCGGTATGGTGCTAAGCCAATATGGCACTGGCCACTAGAGGTCAAAGCCAATATGGCGCTTGCCTCTAGAGGTCATATGCTAAGTGTCACCCTTCTTCCTCTGAGTCAAATTATGACTTCCTACTTCCCTTTTTGTAATATCCTGTTTCCTTTACCCACACTCATACCTAATCCTGGTCCGCCACATCAGGCCGTCTGCCTCCTAATCCCAGCCTCCAGCCTGGGCCTATTTAGCTCTTGATCCCACGACAGACCCTCGGAAGTTCCACATTTCTCTTCTCTTCCTTACTGTGGTCTTCTCCACACCCACAATAAAGGCATTTTATATTCTGCTTTACTTCTCTCTGTGCTGGAAAAGCCTATCAAAAAGTTTACCTGATGAATTTTGTCATAGATAAATATAGTGATATGTAATGAATAAGTTGGTGTTTATTTCAATAATGTGTATAGCTCATTTAACATTACAAATTAAGTCTGTAGACTACTTCTTGTAAGGCTCGAATTGGACTGACTCTCCCAGCACCCAACCCGCTTGCCAGCAGAGGCACTGGACTCACTTCAGCACCAAGGCTGTCATCGGCAAACACAGAATGTAGTACAAGAGATAAGACAGAAGGAATCTTGCGGGTCCCCAGACATCTGGACACACTCACAGTTTTACACTGGACACCGCAAGGACTGCCCACTGAGGCACAAGACAGCCAGAGAACTTTGACCACTGATACATATTAACGTTTTCCTGCGTAATGTCCCTTGCTTTCTTTTAATACCTATAAAAAAAGACCCACTTCTCTTTGTTTCCTACAGACAGTCTCCACTTTCTGTCTGCCTGCACCAGGCACAATAAATTCCATGCCATACTTCCTTCATAGCAGCCAGGTAGTCTCATGTGGTCTCTGCCTCTTGCTGTTCCTTACCTCTGGTGCTGAGACCTGGGAGGGAGACAAGCTTTCGGGGGTGGTGGAGGGTTTTAAGCTCTCTTGAACCTTCACCCCAGCAGAGACTGACTGGCAAGATCCTCAGACCTTGATCCCTGCAGCTCCTGCTGCTTCTGCCCCCCAGTCTGTCTCTCCCTTTTTCTTCCTGCCTGGCTGCCTTTGACTCTTCCCCCATAAAGTCAGAGAGACTTGCCCTGCTTTTCCTGCTCTTTAAACTCTAGGACTGGTCTCAAAAAGAACTTCTGGAAGTGCTGCTTCCTTTTAGCATCTGACCAATCACAAAGATGTTTGCCTTACTCGCTCACGTTTCATGGCTTTGGGCCCTGATTGGAGACATCCACCAGAAGACTCAGCTGCTCTCCCACACCTCTCTACTCCAATGGGGAGCTGTCCATCTGTCCATCCCTGCTAGCCTGCCTCCTGCATAATCTCAAGCTTCTCCACCTCTCTCCTGATCTGAAGCCCCATATGGCTGATCTTTTTCTGTAACGTGGCATGACCGACCTTCGCATTAGACAATTGGCTCCCAGTGACCAGAGCACAATACATTTGATTTTTTCATTTTGCAAAATACAGAATTAATAGGAGATAAGAGTTCACTTGTATTGCTTGATTGCTGAAGTAGGTAATCATAATTGTCATTCTTGTTTGCCACTGTTTGTGCCTTTTGTAAATCACCTTATGATGGTTTTTTTGGGAGGGTATCAGGGATCAAACTCAGAACCTTGTGCTTGCCAGGCAGGCACTTATTCCACTGAGCTATAGCCCCATCCCCTTTATGATGACTCTTTTAAAGTGATGTTTTACTCTTGTAGACAAAGTCTTGTATTCCCCTTTTATATATGTTACATCCAGACTCACGTAAGCTGTTTGACTTGTCCCTGCTGTGGTTTTTAACCTTATCTTAGCACTACAGAGAAGTAATGTTAAAGTGCCACCTAGTAGACTTTGATAAAATTCCCTAAAATGGGTCTTTTTATAAAATCTTGTCTATATTCATCTCAGTTTGTATTTGTCCCTTATAGAATACTAAAACCAAACAGTGGTTACCCTGCCAGCTAGTAATTACCTTTAGGGCAGCTGCCACTCTCAAAGCAGAGGACAGATTTTTCCATTACCCCCTGGTGGGTCTCGGTTGACACCAGTGGCCAGTGGAATGCTGGCCAGGTGGGCAAGTGGATTCCTTTGAGAAGACAGATCTCTGATTGCGCAGCGATCAGTCTGATTGTGCAGAACGAGTGAGTACTGAGAGGTCATGGCTGGGGCGGCCCTCCAGCAGATACGCAAAGGTCCCTCGGTGGAAGCCAGTTCTCCAGAGGGTGTTTAGTAGACAATCTCCACTTACCTACTGCTTGCACTTGCACTCCCCAAGGAAGGTGAAAGGCAGCTTTCAGTGACCACCAGGTGGCCTCTGTCTCAGAGTGGCCTGAAACGATGCCGTCTGAGCCCTTTCTTAGTCTCCATCAAGGGTCAAGCTATAGGTCTGGACTTTTCTCCTTCTACTAATAAATTAGAAACCCTAATTTTTTTCTCCTCCTTTCCCTTCCTTAGGCACCTCCTCTGCTCCCCTGAATCCATCCTGACTTTTCCCTCTTCTGACTCCCTCCCACCACCGCCGTTTGCCTTGAGACATGACCCCTGGGGCCCTGCTGGGAGCTCCTGTGCGCCAGCTACACCACGGTCCCCGGCCGGGCCAGGGGTCCCACACTGCACGACTCCAGGGCCAAACGCCCGCCCCCAACGTGTCCAGCCTGCCCTGCCCTGAGCCCGCTCACCACCCTGCTCACGGTCCTGACAACACCGCATAACAGGCGCGCAAGTCACCATAGAGGTCAGGATCCAACAGGCGCGCATATACACAGCTAGACCACCGCGCCTATGCCCGCAGCCCTGGCTCTGGTGCCTAGAAGCTGCCCACAGCGCCTGCGAGCACAGCTCGCAGTCTGCGTTCCAGAGCCCAGTCCCTGTAAGAAAAACATGAGCCTGCATGGCACAGGTGCTGCCAACACACCCCTAGCTGCCCCACCACGGTGCCCCAGGCCACGGCAACCTCCCCTCCCCCAGTGCCCGCCTGTACCGCGCCACTCTCCCCTCCCAGCTGTGACTACCTGGCTCCACCGGAGAACTGGCCCAGCCTGAGGCCACAGAGCCAACGTTTCAGGCCGCCTGCTGCTCCTCTAAGCTTTGCTCATAAGCTCTCCCAGCTCCCACTCGCTCTCCCGCCTCCCACTCGCTCTCCCGCCTCCCACTCGCTCTCCCGCCTCTCACTCGCTCTCCCAACTGCCACTCTGCACTGTGCCACACATCCAGCCCCAACGGCTACTTCCGTGTCCACTTGTTCCTCTCTGTCAGACTTCTTCCGGGTCAGCCAGCACCTGATTTCTTTCTCTTTACACCCTTAAAACCCCAGTTTTTCTTCTACTGGCCAAAAGTTAACTTTAAACCCCTTGATTAAAAACGGTCTTCTCTCTAAGAGGTTAAATTATAAAGCTTACAACTGTTTACCTTTCACAGGGGACAATAGCTATCAAAAACAGTTTACACTTATGCTTCACATCTTCTAACTAAAACTGACATAACTAATCTCTTCTAGGTATTCAGCCACTGAAGTTTAGAGGCCAAAACTAGAGAAATAACTAGGCTAAGGGAACAGCCAATAGTTTATCCCGCCCTCCAAGAGGAGACCCAGGACATGAGAGAAACTTTTCCACAGGACCATACAACTCGGGTTAGTTATTCAGTCTCCTAAGTAAGGTGACTGATGGACCCCGGAAGACAGGGACCAACAAAGATGTGCAGTGTGCCTAAGGAAAGTCACCAACGAAAAGGTCTGTCAGGCAAAACTGTGACACATGCTGGCAGTTGACACCGGCAGAGGATCTGAGAGGCTCCATACCTGGCTCCAAGAGTAATACCTCAAGAGGCTTACCTGGCCTTGGCAGACAGTGAAAAGTCAATTTTAATTAATACAGGTCTCATTTTAAGTTGGTATTAAACACCTAGCAGAAAAGTATCATCAAAAAATAGAGATAAACTTTTGTTATCTGGCTGTATGCCCTCCAAAATGGCAGTTACTCACTGTAAAAGACACCATGACTGATTCCTCCCCCTCCTAAATTAATAAAAAAACCATATATATATAGCAAGCTGCCCCCCTGAATCAGATGACATTAGTCACAAGAGCATAAGAAAATACTTACGGCATTAGAAAAGCTGTATATACATTCCTGATCCTTTTACTATCTCTGTGGTTACTCAAGATGTTACATGACATGTTAGGAGTATGTCAAATTCTGAAATCCCCTAGGCCTTCTCCTTCTCCTCCTTATAGAAAGCTCTTCCTGGGTCTTCCTAGTAAAATATTCGTTGGTTATATTCATAACAGTCTTGTTGATTTTATTGTTTGGCCCATGCATACTTCACTACGTTTCAGCCTTGTCTACACCACCACTGTGGCCAAAGACGCATCAGCTAAACTTCAGGCCTCAAGATAAACAACAACAAACCAGGCCTACGTATCCCCAACAGATGAGATAAACGGTAACACTTGGTCTAATAAAGTCTAGATAAACATAAGTTGCCTCGTCACCTACCTCAAAAGTTCTTTAATCTCTCCACGCCCACTCAGTATATGACTTACTTCCCATTAAATCAGTATCACCTAAATAATTCACAGAACCCCTTCTGTCAGTTCAGCCTTTCTCTTCTTTCCTTCTCCAGCCTCACATAAAGCTCCCATTACCTGCCCAGAGCTGAATCCTAGGGTCTAGAAAACCCTTTCGGTGGCTCTCATTAAAACACCTCTTGCCAGCCCAGGCAGATCACCCGATCCCTCCCAGCACCAGCACCCAGCCCCTGATCAGGCTCTGAGCGAGCTAAAGTCAATTATCTCTCATCTGCTCCAACACACAGTCTTCCGGTCCCTATCACCTCTCCATATAACACTCACATCCTCCCTGTGCAAAAGGCTGATGGCACGTGCACATTGGTCCAGGACCTCTGAGCTATTGACCACAGAGTCCTTCCTATCCATCCTGCAGTGCCCAACCCATTTATGCTTTTATCTTCTATCCCCCATCTACCACCCATTGCTCAGTCCTAGATTTGAAAGACGTCTTCTTTAATTATTCACTCACACTCCACGCAACCTCGCTTCGCCCTTACTTCCGTCAGGCCCTCACCTTTGATTTATTCTCCTTCTGCCTGTCCGTCTCCCACTGCACACAATATGTAAACAATCTCTTTCCCTACAGCCCCTCTTGCAAATCCTTCAGACGGGCCTCATTAGCAGGACCGCTGATCTGTATAACCCTCCTCTTGTTCCATCGCTATCTTTTTAGACTCCTGTCCCAGTTCTTACAAAACTGTATCCAAGCACTCACTGACCAGCGGCTGTTGCTCTTCCCCTCCCCCTGCGGTGAAACAGGTCCCTGAAGTTTTCCTTCCCACTGGGTCGCCCACTTAGCCCATGTGCCACACAGGAAGCAGCCATGACAGCCGGTGCCCTTTTCCCTTTTTCTTCTTTCTCCTTTTTGTTTATACTAACAAAAAGAAATGCAAGGCTCCAATTGCACTGACTCTCCCAGCACCCAAGCTGTTTGTCAGCAGAGGCATTCTTCTCAGTGGGGACTCACCTCAGCCCTGAGGCTGTCACTGGCAAACACAAGATGTGGTGAAAGAGATAGGAGAAGGAATCTTGCGGGTCCCAGACATCTGGTGATACTAAAATTTTATACCTGATGCCTCCAAGACTCTGCCCACTGGGGTGAAAGACAGAACACTTTGACCACTGCTATTTACTGACATTTTCCCACCGGATGTCCCTTACTTTCTTTAAATCCTTATTAAAAAGGCCCATGTCTCCCTGTTCCCTAGAGACAGCCTTTTTGCCCTCTGCCTGCCTGCACCCAGGCACCACAACTTCCACACCATTCTGCCTTTTACACAAGCCTGGTGGTCCCGGCTGGCCTCTGCCTCTCACTATTTCCTACACTTCTTATTAACAGAATATGGGGGGGATTATCTCCTTATCAGCTGTACAACCTGTGAAAAACCGCTTGTCTACCCATGATAAATGTGAAAATAATGATCCAAGATAAGAAGCTCAATTATTTAACTTAATAATATATCTCTACAGGAAACCCTAAAAGCAGGGAAGCAGTTTCAGAATAAAACTGAAGGGAGATTAAAATTTGATCCTCAGTCAAAGCCAGGAGAATGGTAACAGTTGTGAAAAATAACCATTTCAGAATTCTGGAACTAAAAGCTTTGCAACAATCTACGAGTATTTCTGAAGGAAAAAAAAAAGGGAATCTTAGCAAGAACAGAGAGTACTGAGGTTATTTACTAGTAACTCTTGTCCCTCTGTGTGATGGCCTTGAAAGTCAGTATCTTACACTGCAATAATTCTGAAAATCAGAAACCTAGCAGACACTCCAGAGAAGGATTTCCTCCTTTCGCACTTGAAATCTCCATCCCCAGAAAATTGTCATTATTTTAACTACATGACAGCTCCCCAAACAAGCTTCTCTGTAAGGCTGTGTTTATTTCATGTAACTCAGATCTTACTCTGGGCAACATTAACCACGGGGCAATGTTTTGATATCATAGCTACTTCAGACTGTGAGAGCAACTGGAACTCATAAGAAAAGTGTGGAGAATGAAATGCCCGTTTTGTTTTTAATGTATATTATCTTGGTGGGAAAAGAGAAGGCCACATGGATGAACAAGATTGGACATTTGTCCATTACTGTGTTCATGCTAAGGAAAGAATGAGGAAGACTCTGATAGCTTATCTCTGGCTGCATTTCAGGCTGTATGCCAGCAGAAAGTACAGGTGAGTGTAGAATTGTAAAGAGCCTGCTGGACCACTGAACATGTGCCAGAAAACACACACACACACACACACACACACACACACACACACACACACAAAACACCCTTGAAAAGTCCAGGAGGCTTATTAGTTCTTAGTGTTTGACATATTCATTGACCTATTATTAGCTGACCATTAAGATAAAGAACAGAGACTATTTTTTACACATGAGAAATAATGCAGACTTTATCACATGAGTTCAGAAAAGTTACTAAACAAATGATCAGCAACAAAGCAATACAAACTATGAACTCCAGGGAGAAAAACTGCTTTCCAGTTTCATTGAAAATGCTATAACATATGCAAAAAGAAAAAAAAAACCACCAGGAACATTTCCCCCACCCAGAGATAGGAGGGGAAAAATGGAGAGAAATGACCCTTAATGCACCCTAGACAATGTACTACTAGAGAAAGAGCCTTATAATCAGTATTATAAGTATATGCAAAACTATAGACAAAATACTAAAGGCGGAGAGGACAGCAGGACGTGATGGTAGAGCAGGGCTCTGTAGTGATTTTCTCCCCTGCTGAGATACCAGTTTGAACAATTCTCCACACAGGATAACACCTTCATAAGGGCTAAGGAAATCTGTGTGAGAGATCGCAGAAACTGGTATAACATACTAATTAAAGATCCTTTAAGTAGGTGGGAAAGAGTTTTACATTGCCTGCCACTCTAGCTGGCATAGCATGAAGAGAGATACCACCTGAGACAGGGAGGCAGAAGGAAATAAGCATGTGACTTTGCCTGTGACCTCAGTACTAGTCTTATCACAGTAAAATTGAGCGCCATACTGACTTTCAGGGGCAGACTCCAAGTCAGTAGCTGTGGCTTGAAGCTGTAGACACACTTTAGTGCCAGATGGGAACATAGAGTCCCTGCCAAGTGGACTTGAGTTTTAGGTGATATCAGCACTGTCTGACTGCAGTAGCCTTGGGTTTGACAAAGCTGAGTAACAGATAGGCCTCAGCAGCTTTCTTCCCCTGCCTAGTGTTGTGTCTGTCTTCATGGCCACAGAATTCCAATGTGGTCCTATGGCAGTTCCAAAGGCCATGAGATTCCAGCCTAGGATGTGTGGACCGTGGCAGTCATGTATTTCAGGTGTCTCCTAGCACCACAATGGCTGCAGTAGTCATGGGCTTAAGGATCATCATAGATGACCTACGTAAAACTTCTGACAAGTTTGGCATTGAAGGATATTCTCAGACAAAGCTAGATCAACAATCAAATAGATGATGGGAAAGGGAAAGAAATTGCTCAAGGGAAGGAATGACTGGGATGAGGGAAAGAAGAAAAAAGAAAGAAGGAAGCCCCCCCCAATATATATAAATATATGAATAGCAGTAATAACTGTACTGCTGATGTCTGATGATATATTGAAAGGAACAGTTAATGCTTAAAATTTTTTATGTTCTGACCAATTTTGCATGTTTATATCTGGTAATGAGCAACTGATTTGAAGGTAACAATATGCAATAGAACTACCATGGTGAATTACTACCATCTTGTCTAGTGAAACTCTGTACTATCTCTAATGTTTTATTTAATGATTATTTTCTTATTCTCTTTAATGGTTTGAGCAATCTTCCATTCTTATATCTGGTAATCTGAGCAATGTAGTTGAAGATAACAATATGTAATATAACAACCACTGTTAATTTGTATTATTTTGTATTGAAACCCTATATCACTTTAAATGTTCTTGCTCTGGTTTGTTTATGTTTGTGACACTGGTATGCTGCCATTCTCTTTTTTCCCCTCTCATTTACTATGCTCTTTAAAATAAAGTTAAAAAACAAGCAAGGAAACATGGCATTGCCAACTGGACAAAACAAAATGCCAGGGATTGAGTGTAAATATATGGAGATGCATAAAATCCCTAAGTATTCAAAAGAGCTATTTTAAGGAAGTTAAATGAAATTCAAGAAAATGCAGAGAAACAATTGAAACCGATCAGTGAGTTTAACAACAGATTGAAACAATAATTTTAAAAAAATAAAAATGAAATCCTGGAGATGAACAAGATGTGAGTAAAATTTTTCAATGCAGTGGAGACCATGAACAGGAGAATTGATCAAGCAGAAGAAATAATCTGTGAACTCAGAGAAAAGCTATTTGAAAATATAGAGTCAGAGTAACCAAAAAATAGAAAGGAAAGAAGAAAGTTCATGAGGTTTATGGGACAACATGAAAAATGCACAAGTACGAGCGGTTGGCATTCAACAAGGAGCAGAGAAAAAGTGGTAGAAACGTATTTAAAGAAATAACATCAGGAAACTTTCTCCACCTGGATGAATATGTAAATATGCATGTATATAAAGGTCAAAGATCTTCAATCAAATTCAATCCAAATAAGATCACCTCATGCCATCCTATAACCAAAATTCCCAAGATCAAGGACAGAATCCCAAAGCAGCAAAAGAACAGAATCAATGTGTAAAGAAGTTCTAAAATGCTTGCAGCAGACTTACCAGGAGAAATCTTCCAGGCTTAGAGAGAATTTGATGCCATATTCAAGGTAGTCAAGAAAAAAAAAAAAATCCCTGCAAACTAAGAATAATACTCACTCAGCCGAACTGTTTCTGTGAAAAGAAAGGACAAATAAAGGCTTTCCACACAAACAGAAGCTGAAGGAGATCATCATTACCAGACCTGTTTTACAAGAAATGCTAAGAGGAATTTCTCAAGCTGAAAGAAAAGAAAGGTAATGAGTAACTTGAGAGCATCTAAGAGTATAAACCTCATAGGCAAAAGTACATACAAGATCAAATGTAGAACAATAATGTAATAGTGGTACATAAATTACTTATATCTTTAATATGAGTTTTAAAAGACAAAGTGGGTAAAAATAATGGTGACCACTGATCAAAGCATATATGATATATAATGTGAAATCAAAAATTCAAAATCTGGGGAGGACTGAAATTATAGAAAGGATTTTTTGGTATGGAGTAAAAGATAAATTTCTGTGATCTAAATTTTTATAACTATAAGATAATTTTGTGTCATGAAAATTGTAAAGAAGGAATCTATAATAGATATCCAAGACAAAGGGGAAAGGGTGAAGCATCAAAACATGCTACTAGAGAAAAAATCACCTAACCATAAAGAAAGATTTTATCACAGGAAGAAGGTATCTACAAAACCAGTAGACAGTAGGCAGTGAAATAGCAGCAGTAAATCTTCATCTATCAATAGTTACTTTGAATATAAATGGATTAAATTCTCTAATTAAAACATACTGCCTTGCAAAGTGAATTTAAAAATCAAGACCCAGTTATATGTTGTTACAAGAGACTCATTCCACTGTAAGAAAAGAGAACTGGAGTAGCTGTACATAGAGAGTAGACTTTAAGCTAAAAAACCATAAAAAAAGAGACAAAGATCATTCAGTAAGGATCCAAGGGTCAACTTAACAGATAACTCCAGCAATTATAAATATATGTACAGCCAACATTGAAGCATCTGCTACCCATTAGTTGAAGGTTCTTTGGCTCAATTCAGATAGAAATCACAAATCAGCAAAGTGTGACTCTGCTAGCAGTTCCAGACATTGAGTGCCAGTGGCTGTTAGCCCTTGACCCTACATTACTGGTTGCAGAATGTTGCTACTGATTTCTGTGCCTGCTGGGTGCTGCCACAAGTCAATGCTGGTCAGTCATACCAGTTATGACTGCTGCCAATCAGTGCAGTTGACCTCATTTGTTACTGCCAATTGCTGGTCTCTGTTGATGATCCTCATTGGCTTCCGGTCTCTAGAGTTCTTCAGAGATAATAGCCCTAAGTGTTTATAGTTCTTTTAAAGCAACCATTTTGTCTACAGGATAAATCCTAAGTAGATGTATAGGCTCTTCTAAGCCCACACTAAAAATAAATTGTGAATACATTTATAGGACCAACAGAGTGAGGCTTTGTTTGAACAGGGCCTGTGCTGCAGCTCAGGATCGTTACACAAGAGGGAGCCTCTTGGACAAACCCTCAAAATGTAAGAGGAATACTAATTATATGGGAGCAGCAGGCCTGTGACTGGTTCCCATTTGAGCCTGCCAATTGATTCAAGTGGAGCAGGTGTGGGGCATCCAGGGCAGGCACACTTGTCATGAAGAAGTACAGGGAGACATGGCTGCTTTATTGACAGCTGCCACGTCACTGGAAATGGCAGAACCTAATTTGGGAAATCTTCAGGATGGCTGACTATATCAGTCATAGCATGTTGGAGTTTGGTGATGTTGGGGATGTTAGTAATGAGTCCGGATCTTTCCTTTAGCTCTGCCAAGTGAGGGATATTTTTGTCACAGATTATTCAGAGAGGCAGCAGCAGTACATGGAGCAGCAGAAGTGGGGAAAGGGCGCCACAGCTGGCCGCAAAGCCTAGCTTCCTGTCAGAGTTGCCCAGACAGTGGCTGCAAAGCAACTTTAGGGCTGACAGGAGGACACTGAGGCAAATTGCCCCAGTCCATTCTCAGGGAACCATGGAGGATGCAAAGTCAGTGGGAAGGGCATGACACCTGTCACCCTCTATGGCTGACAGAGGAAAAAGGAGGAAAGTTAGGCACTTTTCAACTGATCTACATATGTAAAGAAAATATTAATAAATCTGAAGAAAATATTAATACATGTAAAGAAAATGAGAGACTATAGGGTGATGAGAGTAAGCCTACCAAATTTTTAACACCTACCATTTTAACACCTACTAAATTTTCTGTGATGGTCATAGCATTCAGATAGAAAAATCAAGAAAGAAACTTTGGACTTAAATGATATGCTAGAACAAAAGGATTTAAGAAAACTCTGTAGAACATTTTCCAAGTAAGTGCAGAATATGCATTACTTTCAACTGCTTGAAGAGTGTTCTTTAGGTTAGATCATATTTTAGGCCATAAAACAAGTCTTCATAAATTTGGGAAGTTTGAAAATGTTGTAATCAGGGTTTACAAGGAAAAGAGTTTAATACAGGACACATAATTTATAGGATTATTTTGTAATAGTCACCCCAAGAGTCAAGTTCAAAAGAGTTTAGGAAACCTGTCCACACACTAAATACCCAAAGAATCCAGCTGAGGGCCTGGATTGCATGGCAATGTCCTGCATGAGTCCATGTGAAGACCTAGAGCCCATAAAAGTGTGCCTCCATGAGTCCAGCTGGAGGCCAAGAGCCCATGACAGGCTGCGAGGTGGTAGCTGAGCCGACCGCCATTTTTCTGCTGCTTACTGTGGGGTGTATTCAAAGGATTCCGGGAGACTGTCAAGCCACGCAATGGAGACAGTGACCTTTGCAGATGTAGCTGTGCACTTCACCTTAGCAGAGTGGGCCTTGCTGAATCCATCCCAAAAGAAGCTCTACAGAAGTGTGATGTGGGAAACATTTATGAATGTTCATGCTATAGTATGTCTATAATACAGGAGGAACATGGGATAACCAGAACATTGAAGATGAGGACAGAGATTGCTCAAGAAATCTAAGTTATGATGGAGACAATTTACACTTAGAAGAGAAGCAATATAAATGTAAGGAACATGAAAAGGTGTGCAGTGGTTTCCTGTCCTTTGAAAAGCACAAAATCAGAAAGACTGGAGAGAAACCCTATGAATATGAGCAGTGTGGGGAGGCCAACTTTGATCTTAGTGAACGAACTCAGCCTGGAAAGACAACTTTTGTAGGTAAGAAAAGTGTGAAAACCTCAACAACAAACAATGGTGTTGAAATCCATAAAAGAAATCACAGTTTGGGGAATCCATATGTATACAAACACTGTGAGAATAGTCTTATTTCTTCACACCATATTCAACTATGTGCAAGAAGACATGCTGGAGAAAAATTCAATCGAACTGAGAAATACAGAAAAGCATTAGCTCTTAGTAATTCCTTTCAAAAACATACAAAAATGCAAACTGCACAGACAACCTCTGCATGTGAGCAGTGTGCAAAAGCATTGAGTGCACAAAGTCACTCTCAGAGTCATGAAGAAATTCACAATGAGGAGACACCCTCTGTATGTAAGCTATGTGACAAGTCTATAGGGGAAAATAGTAAACGTATTGTACCTGAAAGAATTCACAAGGGGGAGAAACCCTGTGTATGTAAGCAATGCAAGAAAGCTTTTAGCAGACACAGTAGCTGTCAAAGTGATAAAAGTATTCACACTGGGAAGAAATCCCATGTATGTGAGGAATATGGGAAATCTTTCCGCACAAGTGGTATGCTTGTTGTACATGAAAGAATTCACACTGGGGAGAAACCCTATGTGTGTAAGCAATGCGGGAAAGCATTAAGCCGAAAAAGTAGCCTTCTGTTGCATGAAAGAATTCACACTGGGGAGAAACCCTATCTGTGTAAGCTATGCGGGAAAGCATTCAGCCAAAAAGGTACCCTTCTGTTACATGAAAGAATTCATACTGGGGGAAAACCCTATGTATGTAAGCAATGTGGGAAATCTTTCAGTCTAAAGGGTAACTTGAAAAGACATCAAGTAATTCACAGTAGGGAGAAAGCCAACATATGTAAGCAGTGTGGGCAATCTTTCCGCAAAAGTGGTGTGCTTCTTGTGCATAAAATAATTCACACTGGCAAGAAACCCTATGTGTGTAAGCAATGCGGAAAAGCATTCAGCCAAAAAGATACCCTTTTGTTACATGAAAGAAATCACACTAGGGAGAAACCCTATGTATGTAAGCAATGCGGGAAAGCATTCAGCCGAAAAGTTACCCTTCTGTTCCATGAAAGAATTCACACTGGGGAGAAACCCTATATATGTAAGCAATGTGGGAAATCTTTTAGTCAAAAGGGTAGCTTGAAAAGACATCAAGTAATTCACAGTGGGGAGAAACCCAATGTATGTAAGCAGTGTGCAAAATCTTTCCACGCAAGTGCTATGCTTGTACATAAAAGAATTCACACTAGGGAGAAATCCTATGTGTGTAAGCAATGCGGGAAAGCATTAAGCCGAAAAGATACCCTTCTGTTCCATGAAAGAATTCACACTGGGGAGAAACCCTATGTATGTAAGCAATGTGGGAATGCATTCAGCAGACACAGTAACTGTCTACGTCATCAAAGAATTCACACTGGGGAGAAACCCTATGTGTGTAAGCAGTGTGGGAACGCATTCAGCCGAAAAGGTACCCTTCTGTTACATGAAAGAATCCACACTGGGGAGAAACCCTGTGTATGTAAGCAATGCGGAAAATGTTTCAGTTCAAAGGGTAACTTGCAAAGACATCAGAGAATTCACACTGAGAAGAAAATCTATATATGAAAGCAATTTTGAAAGGCATTCAGCAGAGCCAGTGAGTGTCAAACTCACGAAAGAATTCACAGTAAGAAGATGGATCTATGTATGTCAGCAATGTGGGAAATCTTTCAACATGGTACCCTTCTTGTACATCATAGAATTCACGCTGGGGAGAAACCCTATATATGAAAGCAATGTGGGAAATCTTTCAGAAAAAATAGTAGCTTGAAAAGATATCGCAGAATTCACACTGGAGAGAAACCCTATTATGTATAAGCAATATGCAAAAGCATTCATTTCACAAAGTCACTGTGAAAGTCATGAAGGAATTTGTACTTGGTAGAAGCCTTATGTATGTGAGATGTATGAATAAGGATTTGCTGATAAGAACACATTTTGTCAACAAAGAAGATCCTACTTTTGGGAGAAACCCTATGTATGTAAACAGTGTGTGAAAATGTTCAGTACACACAGTCACTGTCAAAGTTATGAAAAATTTCACG
>PVLD010026692.1:0-21839 GCA_004027595.1 Dinomys branickii | reverse complement strand
TGCATGTCTGTATATGGGTCCATACATCTACAATTCGAAGATATCAATGGATAAAGCAACAACTACTGTTGAGACCATATCACCTTGTCTATAGATTAGTTGTGATTGTACTATTTTCTATGATAATGGGTGTCTGTTTGTCAATATGTTTTTGTACTTTTATGTTTCTAAAATAAAAAAAAAAAAAAAAAAAAAAACAAAATGAGATGTCAGCATATAATGTCACTTCCGCCTGATCTGCTTGGCAAATATTTATCTTTCAACCTTGATGGCCCTCTGAGGTGAGAGGTACTAAAACACAAAGAAATGGATTGTTGTCTCAAGACACATTTTGGTGTAATTTTTCATCCAGGGATAGCCAATCAGAACACGTATACATGGTGTATAAATGTATGTGTAGTAGACATGGAAGTACATAGTCATAAATAAACACTGAGTTCTGGTACTAGCAGCTGCCCTTGTGGTAAAGTTGCTTGTTCGTTTCTGCTGTGGTTCTGATTTTTTTGTTTTGGTTTGATTTGTTCGACAAACACAAATGATATACAACATTCATCCACAGGACATGCTCCCACCGGTGGACCCAAGCATCCACTGGTGGCTTCTCAAATGAGATTTGGGCCATGTATCTCCCATCAGGGACAGATCTAGAATTTGTTTTTTTTTTTTTTTTCAGATCTAGAATTTGTGAGCCTAAAGCACCTACACACCTGGATAATTTCTTTAAGAAAACAAACTATGAATTTAAGTATTTATTTAGGATCCAAAAAACTCCCCCAAATCATAAGTTTTTTTAAAGTCTACAGATACCACCTACATCACAAACACAGAAAAATACTACTTCTATGATTAACTTCATGGCATACCTTCCTAAAATGTTTTTTTTCCTGGCTCTTTGACTATATTTGGTTGGCTCTTCATACTATACCAACTTGGCAATATCATTTGCTGAAGAAATAGTAGAAAGACAATTTATTTTATCCTGTAGAGTAATCAATAATGTCTTAATTTATTGGTCACATAGAATCATCTCTCTGGATTTTTATGACATTTTATTGCTAATGTCATTGAATTCTTAGGATTATTGTCAAAGTTGGGGAAACTTTGTCCATCATATCTCTTTCATAGCTTCAAATTTCAGGGCAAGTAAAGTTGTATTTTCAATAGCAATCTCAAAGAACCTTTGTGGCCCGGGGGGAGGGTCTCAGTGGTCCAGTACTTGCTTAGCATGTGCAGGGTCCTAGATTTAATCTCCAGTGTCCTAAAAATAAAACAAATCAAATAGCCTTTCATTGAAAATATAGGGGAATTTGCCAGGTGTGGCAGCAGTCACTGGGCTGACTGCTCCCCAGCCAGGCCCCGGAAACAGGTGAGCTCATCCTCAAACTACTCAGCTTGGTTGTCTGTAGCCACACAGCACATGCCTGTATTCCCAGCACTCAAGAGGCTGAGGCAGGAGGGTTGTTGCAAGTTTAAAGACAACCTAGACTACGTAGTAAGTTCAAGGCTAGCCTGAACCACATAGCAATATGTGGTCTCAAAAACTAGAAAGGAAGGTGGGGAGGGAGGAAGGGAGGGAAGAAAGAAGAAAGGAAGGAACGAAGGAAGGAAGGAACGAAGGAAGGCAGGCGGGAGGGAAGAGAAAAGAAAGAAAGATGCCAGTCGTGGTAGTGCACGCCTGTAATCCCAGCACTCAGGAGGCTGAGGCAGGAGGATCTTTGCAAGTTGGAGACCAGCCAAGGCTACAAAGTGAGCTCAAGGCCAGCCCGAACTGCACAACGAGACTCTGTCTCAAAACAAAGAAGCCTCGAGAGCATCTCCAGGATACACTCACTCTCAGCGCAGCCACTGCTGATACCGGAACCCGTGGAAACTCATCCTTAAGAGTGACCATGCTAACCGGGGGAGCCCAGAGACTGGAGCAACAAGATCTCCAGATTCCAATTTCAGATTTGTGATGATAAGAGCTCTTAAAATTGTATTTAACTTTTATGTTCTTTCATTTCTGCACAAAAAAAAAAAATTAAGAGGGTACAACATATTGCTAACATTTATAGGTTGATTGGCTCATAACAGTTTGTTTTTGTTAATATTGTATAAAATTTTAGGATTCTTGCCAAAACTGGGGAAACTTCCATCGGGTATCTTCCATGCAAGAGCTTCAGATTTTTAATTCTCAGTCTTGCCACGCCTCTTAACACCCTCCTCCCGTCAGCACCTGCTTTCCTCAGAGCTCTTGAGGACAGAGCCATATCCTTGCTGCCGCTGCTGTTGCTGCTGACGGTGCTTGTGGAAAGAGCTAGGGTCTGTGCCAAGTGGGCAGACTGTTGCTGTTTTCAGAGTCTCTGGTCCACTGGGTACCAGAGGGAGAAGAATTATATGCAGAACTCCACTTTGTTCCTAAGTAGTTTTGTTTGTACGTAAGGATTCCCATCCTTATGAATACTTTCGCAGGTTCTCATCACCAGGGAAGGGGCGTCTCAAAGTCTTGGGAAGACTTCTCTTCAATTGCTGGCCTCACCTGTCTAACCAGGAGTCTCAACCCTTTTCAAGAGGGCATTCAGGGAACAAATAGTGGACCTTCTTCCACCATGCTTAGCATGTCCTGCTCTCAACTAACCCTACCTGTCCTTCCCAGAGGGGACTGGAGATTTAATCAGCATCATACAAAACCATGTACATTTGTGACAACCAGGTTAGAGATAGGCACTGGGACGGAAACAGGGATCAAAAGAAAAATTCTGTCCTCACCAGCTATATTGTAGTCCCAGTTCAGTAATTCAAAATTGTTCCGTATGGCCAGGGATGTAGCTTGGCAATGTAACACCTGCCTGGCAAGCATACAGGGCCCTGAGTTTGATTCCCAGTACCAAAAAAAAAAAAAAAAAAAATCCCATAACAGATGTCAAAAAATAATCATATTTAGGAATTTCAGCATAGATGACATATTTCCTTCCTATTCTTTTTATTTTATTTTATATTATTTTATTTTTTGAGACAGAATCTCACTATGTAGTTCAGGCTGGCCTTGAACTCACCTTGTAGCCCAGGCTTGTCTCGAACTTGCAAAGATCCTCCTGCCTCAGCCTCCCAAATGCTGGGATTACAGGTGTGTGCTACCACACCCGGCTACTTCCTATTCTTATTTTAAGTATGTGGAACCAAAAATGTGCATGTCCACATGGGAGACAGTATTGCAGAATCTCATTCACAGGTACTATTTAAACCTGGAGGTCAAGACCAGCACCGTCTGTGTCCCATGTCAAGGCTCCCGTCTCATGTACAACTGTGTTTTCTTTTATCCTTAACAGATGGTGACTGAGCAGATTTATCAAATTCTGGTTAATAAAGAAGCACTATGGGGACTTCACCATGACTGTAGCCATAGTACTTGTTTGTTATAAGAAAGGCAGGTTAGTTCTCATCTTAATACTTGCAACACTATTTTTAAAAAGCATAAACGTAGTCTAAACTGTGCCAAAGAAACTTGTTTACATGAGCTATTAATACCTTTCATGATGATTATATGAGATCTGGGGAGTTTGTAGCCACTCTGGGGAGCTGAAAATTGCAGCGATTAAGCACTATATGTAGAAGATTGATACATGGCTGCTTTCAAAATTTAAGTCAGGCGTGGTGGCGCATGCCTGTAATCCCAGCACTTGGGAGGCTGAGGCAGGAGGATCGTTGCAAGTTCAAGACCAGCCTGGGCTACAAAGTGAGCTCAAGGCCAGCCTGAACTGCACAGCGAGACCCTATCTCAAAAAAAACAAAAAAAAGTCAAAATTTAAGTCAGGAGAGCTCCAGGAAGCCACAGGTACAAACACAGACACCTGGGAAGGGAGGTGGAAAAATAATGAGTCTCTGATAGAAAGACAGAAAGTGGAATATTACGTGCTAAAGTAACTACTGCTGAGCAGTTGAGATTGGAAAAAAAGGACTAAGCTAAAGGTAGACTTGGGAAGATGAAAATGATCAGGGGAAGCAAGGAAATGACCAGTGCTAGCCAGGAAGGATGAAGGAGAAATTAGGTAACAAAAATTCAGGAATCAAAAAAATAAAAAACAAATAGAGTAGGGCACGGTGGTGCACACCTGTAAACCCCAGCATGTGGGAGGCTGAGGCAGAAAGATCACCACGAGTCCGAGGTCCGCCTGGGCTGCACAGTGAATTCCAGGAACTATACAGTGAGACTCTAGCTAAAAGAGAGACAAACAGAGAAAAACAAAGAGGGACACAGCGAGACAGACAGACAGACAGCGAGACAGAGACAAAGAAAAAATGGAATGTGTTCCAGTCACATATGGTATTTGATTCTGGAGAATCCGAATCTCCTTACTAAAAAAATGTTGTTCCCAAACTCTACAAACAAGGAAATGAGAAATAAGATCTTGGTTTCCAGCTTATCCTTTCTGACATCTGCTAAAGCAATTCCCTAGGCCACAGTTGGGCCAGCTAGTCCCCCTTAGGGGATCAGGAGGATAAAAGGATACAGACAAGCAAGGCAGGAGGACCTATAAAGGACAATGGCAGCAAATACTTAATAACAACTTAGGGGATGCAGCTGGGAAAGCACAGAGATGAGCACGCGTCTATAGTGGGATAGACACCTGCTATAGAGGAAGGACGCTGGGCTTGCAACGGTGATCACAGTCAAAACCTCACTTGTAGATCATAGCTCCTTTGACCACCAGGATCATTTGCAGTTCAGTGAACGCAAGTGAGTTTCATTTGTTTGTTTTTATGATGCTGGAGATTGAACCCAGGGCCTCATGCACACTAAAGGAGTAGCCTTCGGCTGAGCTGCACACAAACCCAGCCCTGAACTGAACTGTATGACTTAAATCTCACACTGTATTTATTCTGCAGAGAGTACACTTAAAGATATGGTGTTGAGCACAATCTACCAGCCCACCATGGATGCACAGGAGAGCTCCCCTTGCCTGCCAGAGACCTCTGTGTTAGAGCGGTAGACAGTACTGAGCCTGAGGGATAAGGGGGAAATCAAAAACAGCATTCTGTGCTAGGTATTGTTAAGAAATAAAGACCTCAGCATATCATACGTTTAAAATTATGTATTAGGTCTCAGATCCAAAGATACAAAATGTCTAGAACAAGGCAGACAGCATTCCTGGTGGCCATGGCTTCCGGCCCAATGAAATCAGGAAAGGAAAAGGTCTTTGAAGACCCTCCTCCCTTGCTGAGACCTGGTTTAAGTTGTAACTTATCTCTTGTAAATTTCTTCACTAAATTTCTTAAGTAGAGATTAGTAAGGTCCCTGAGGAAACACTGACCATCTAAAAAGGACAGGCAAATACTTTTCAACTCTAAAATCATTTCTAAGAGAAATGTCAATAAGCATAATAATTGTGCTAGTTCCCGGAACCCCAGGAGTAACTGTCACAAAAGATAACCAGACTTAAAATCAAAGCAAATGCCACTGTTGCACAGCCCACCTTGTTTCTTGAAGGCATACATTAGTTTATACCTACTGTACAGTAAATCTTACTTAGATTTTTTCTTTTTTGAGACAGGGTCTCACTGTGGAGCCTAGGCTGACCTCAAATTCATAGTGCTCTTCCTGCTTCAGTCTCCCGAGTGCTGCAATTACAGGCATGTGCCACCATGCCCAACTACTACCTAGACTTCTGCACAACCACCTATGTGTCTTGAAGTTTTTTTGAGGGGGGCTTTGAGACAGGGTCTTGCTATGTAGCTGAGGCTGCCCTTCAACTCACTATGTAGTCTAGCCTGCCTCAAACTTGTAGCAATCCTCCCGCCTCAGCCACCCAAGTGCTGAGATCACAGGCTTGTGCCACACACCTGGCTTGACTGAATTCTTTCAAGTACACAAAGGACCAGGCAACAAGGGCTGGTTCTTCACAGTGTCAGAATCTGGCTTCTTGGTAACATCTGTTGACTTCTGCAGACCTTCAGCAAGTCCCTCTAAAGGTAGATAACTGTAACCTGCAGAGGTTGAGCAAAAGGCATCATTATAATTCACTGGACATGTCTAATAAGTGCATGTGGACACAGTCTAATCTTGAGAGGGAAATAAGATTATTTCAATATTTTAAGTGGAATAGCAATTGTTAATACAATTACCGATTGATAATGCTTCTGTTAGGTTAATTTAGACTGACATTAATAGGGGACACAACCAAAACTGCCGTCAACAAAAAAGAGAAAGTAATAGCTTACCCAGTACAGCCATAAGTGAAAGGTAGGGTGGTTCCAGGGTCAGTTACTTCACTATTCAATGACAGCATAAGAAAGCAATGGGAATTTTTTCCTTCCAGCTTTCTGCTTCTCCTTCTATTGATTAAATATGGTTTACACATGTATCCCCCATGCTTGCAAACTGGCTACTGATAAAGACCCAAGAATGTGAACAAAAGAGGGTCTGTTTCTAGCCTTGACTTCTCTTTATGATCATCAGAAGAAAAATTTCCCAGGCCCTCTTAGATTTTCTCTCAGTTTTATGGCTCAGAATTGCTATACATGTCCATTGCCAAACTAATTTCTGACAAAGAAAATGAACTTCCCATAATTATATCGATACAATTGTGGAATCAGATCTCCATGTATGACATAAATTGCCTGATACCTGAACATAACTGGGATGTCCTTAGCAGGAAAAGGAAAGATGCTGGGCATGGTGGTGCATGCCTGTAATCCCAGCACTCAGGAGGCTGAGGCAAGAGGATCACTGGGAGTTCAAGGCCAGCCTGGGCTACATAGTGAGACCCTGTCTCAAAATTTTTAGAAAAAGAGGAGGGTTGGGGAGAATGACCAATGGAGAGGCAGACTGTAATCTGTTCTGAGTGGGAACATGGGACAGTAACCCGCTTGCTATGTTTCTTCCCCTTCCACCATTTGGGCATAACTGTAAGGAAGGCTCTGCTACAGTAATAAACCTTGAGGGCCAGGTGCTTGGCAGCACCTGCCTGGTGACAGCGAGTTCAATTCTCGGTACCAAAGAATCGTGCAATTGCCAGAGAAATTAATGTGAGCCCTAGTACCTTACATTGAAACACACCGCCCATCAGTCATCTTCCTGTTTCTTAAATCCAGAGATTATCAACATGTAAAGAGGAAAGGTTTATTTTGACTCTTTGTATCAGAAGTTCCAGTTCATGATCAGGAGGAACATTGCTTTAGGGCTCTGGTGGGGCTGCTGGGTGGCAGCAGTAGAGAGCATGAGGCGCGACAACACCACTCAGCTCAGAGCTCAGAGGCGAGAGAGACAGGGAAGTGTCATTATGTCCTCAAGGGTGTGAGCACTGGAACTACAGACCTTTCACACTCCCGCTCCCAATAAGCACCATCATACGGGGACCAAGACTTTATCAGTTGGACCTTTGGGGAACAGTTAAGATTGAAACTCAAAGCAGCTGAAAAGCATAAATTATGCCACTGGTGGTGGTGAAGGACCTTTAGGTCATCTCAAAGCCCTAGCCAAGGGCTGTTCTTGGCCTTCCTTTGATCTGGGATATTTGTAGTCACCCGGTTTCTATGAGGCACTGTTACATGATTGAAAATCCTGTGTATTTTCTTGCCGCATAGGTGCTTATGAGACAGTTCCCTATAACTTAAAGTGACTTTGAATAAGTGTTTCATTTTATTCCTCCAGAAAACTAATGTAGCCAACAGATCTAGGTTTGAGAGACTGAGAATGAGATCCGCAGATGTGTTGTTTGGCACTTACATAACTGTCTATGGAGTGATTTTCTTTGAATTCCATAAATTAATTTTAACATTTAAAAATCAATGCCAGGGCTGGGGATATAGCTCAGTGGAATAAGTGCCTGCCTGGCAAGCACAAGGTCCTGAGTTCAATCCCCAGTACCGCAAAAAAAAAAAAAATTAAAATCAATGCCAGGCGTGGTGGCACATGCCTGTAATCCCAGCACACGGGAGGCCGAGGCAGGAGGATCATTGCAGCCTGAGCTACAAAGTGAGTTCAAGACCAGCCTGACCTGCATAGTGAGACCCTGTCTCAAAAGGACATAAATAAATAAATAAATAAAAATCAAAACATTGTACATATTTTTAAAAATAAGATTTCTGGATTTTCATGAAAAGTCAGAAGATCAGACCACCTGGGCCGGTCTACCTACACAGTGATCATTCTCTGCAGCTCATTAATAGATCTGCCTTCAGAGGGTCAGGAAATAGATTCTTCAGCTTCCCACAGACGGCATTTCCTATGAGGCTATCTGCTTTGCCTACACCAAGCCTTTGAGGTCACAGCCCCTGGCTTCTAATCTAAAATATCCACAGAGTTTCCTACTGAACCTGAATTAATAAACTCGAGTCACAATCTGAGATAAAAAATAAAACACATAGATGAAGGGAGAAAACTATGGGGAGGTCTGAGACCTGAGGTCTATCGTTCCCAAATGAAAAACACTCTGGAACTCAGCCTTCCTGCCTAGCCCTACGAATCTGGGGAAGCTGGCCAAGCCTAACAGGAGAGAATGAAACATCCCATTATTCCTTGGCCTAGTCTACAGCAATCACTGTGTCATAGGAGACCCAGAGCAGGAGATCTGATTACCTGCTGACCGTGATTTCAGCTTGTGGAACGAGCCCGCTCCCATTAGCGACAGTGTACAATTACTATCTGACATGCTTTCACGATCTCACGACAATACTCTTTTCAGGAATTTCTCATTTCTGCGGTGATCGTTTCACCCAGACACATTCAGCCTACATCAGTATGCTTCAGGGCAAGCAGACGGAGGGTGTCTGTGAGCTGATTTAGGTGGACTCGGCTTTATCACCTCTCTACACGTTTCTCTGGATCTCTAGTTTTCTCATTTCTGTGCTGGGGATATAGCTCAGTGGTACAGTGCCTGCCTGGCAAGCCCCAGGGAGTTCGATTCCTGACACCAAAAAAAAAAAAAATTATAGTTAGTTTTCTCATTTTTAAATCCCTCACTTATGACCATGTCTGTTAAAACACTTTTTTTTTTTTTTTTTTTTTTTTTGCGACAGGGTCTCACTACGCAGTTCAGACTGGCCTTGAGAGCTCACTTTGTAGCATAGGCGCGTCTCAAAGTCACAACGGTCCTCCGCCTCAGCCTCCCGAGGGCTGGGATTACAGGTGTGCACCGCCACACCCAGCAAAACCCATCTCTCTTGCTAAATGGCAGGGTCTAAAACAGGAATGGGCCAGGAGGAATAGTTCCTCCAATTCTTTTAATAAATACCTAGTAAACTAGTAAACTACTTCAGATCAGAGCTGCTGACATGTACTTGCTTAACATTTCAGTATCTCAACCCAGAAATCACCAATATTCAAAGTGAACAAAAATGTGCCCAGCATGACATAAGGCTGCACGTCAAAATGGGCAGTTGGGTGGATTCTTTTGCTTATGAGAAAACAAGATAGTGTTTAGAAACTAGGATAGATTTTCTTTAAAAATCAGCAACATGGAGAACTAAGTTTTTCCTAGAAATTGGAAACACTTCTGTCCAACTGCATTGAGCCATAGGCAACTGAGGTTAGTGTAATAAGTTTGGACATTTTGAGCCCAAAGCACCATATCAAGCACGGAAAGACACGAACAGTGATGTCTCTTAAAGTCCAGGCTGACAGTCTTCTGTCTGATCCACTTCCTGGTGGCCTAAGGTATAAGCATCAGGAAACTCCAGTTGAAAATGGAAGGAAAGGGTTTATTCTACCTAAAGATCTGCAGCTCCGGAATGGGAATGGAGGCTCTGGAGGAGCACAGAGGAGTTGAGCATTTTCGGGAATACCTCTGTCCTGGTCTTTTTATCATCCTACAAGGTGCCTGGAAATGGGGTGTTAGGCAAGGAACTGTGAGCATTGAGATATTTCACAGACCTTGGTGTGTGTGCTTCCGTCATCAGTTCATTCCGATCCAGTCAAAATTTCCAGGGTGCCTACTCTATGTGTGACACTATGCTAAAGGCTAAGCCCTTGATATCAAGAAGACTGCCATCTTGTTGAGTGCGCTGAATCTATCCATATAGAAGAATTAGAGAACAGCACAAGATGAGAATATAATTATCAAAATTGGCTTAATCTCGCTGGGTGCCTGTAATCCTGGTACTCAGGAGGCAGAGGCAGGAGGATTGCCATGAGTTCCAGGCCAGCCTGGGCTACATAGCAAGACCTGTCCCAAAAAAACTTTTTGTTTTAGTCTCTATCTGCAATACTCTCAGTTTTTCGTCTGTTCCATTCCACAAATACGTTTACTAACTTATTTATTTATTTATTTTTGTCTTTTTTTTGAGACAGGATCTCACTATGCAGCTCAGGCTGGCCTTGAGCTCACTTTGTAGCCCAGGCTGGCCTCAAACTCGCAATGATCCTCCTGCCTCAGCCTCCTGAATACTGGGATTACAGATGTGCACCACCATACCCAGTTTCCCTTCCTGACTTTATGCCTATCTGAAATCCATAGAGATTTTTTCACCAAAAAAAATGTAAAAGAACAGTCACAGCCAGGTTTTGTGATGCACACCTGTAATCCCAAAACTCAGGAGGTGGAGGCAGGAGGGTTGTATGAGTCCAAGGCCAGCCTGGACTACAAAGCAAGACCCAGTCTCAAAAAAATAAATAAACAAACAAGAGTAGTCATAGAAGCACTATTGATAATAGCCCTAAACAGGAAACAGCCTGGGGATACAGCTCAGTGGCACAAGTGCCTGCCTGTCAAGTGCAAGGTCCTGAGTTCGATCCCCAGTACTGCAAAAAAAAAAAAAACAGGAAACAACCCAAATGACCCAAAACAGCAGAAGACTCTATAATATATTCAGACAATAAGATATTCCAAGTAGTGCGAATAAACAAACTATAGGCAACAAATTCTAAGCAACAGTATGAATGAGTCTCACCAACATAACATATACCAAAAAAGCCAGACATGCTGGGCATGGTGGTGCACACCTGTAGTCCCAGCACTCAGGAGGCTGAGGCAGGAGGATCACAGCAAGCTGGAGACCAGGCTGGGCTACACAGTTAGTTCAAGTCCAGCATACACTACAACATGAGACCCTGTCTCAAAAAAAAGAAGCCAGAGAAAAGAGAGGATCATATACTTTGTGATTCCTTTTACATAAAGCTCCAAAGCAGATGTAACTAACCCAGTGTAGTAAAATTCAAGATAATGGTTACCTCTGCTTGAGGATGTTTTCAGAATAAGGCACGAAGAGAATTCTAGTGTGCTGGCAATGATCAATTCCTTGATCTGGCAGCTGATTACATGAGTGAATTCACATCATTAAAATTCTTTGGGTGCTATACAATTTGCTTGCTTTTTATGTATGTGATTAAATAATAATATAATACATATGATGAATTGATATATAACAGTATAGGGGCTGGGGATATAGCTCAGTGGAATAAGCGCCTGCCTAGCAAGCGCAGGGTCCTGAGTTCGATCCCCAGTACCGCAAAAAAAAAAAGATATATAACAGTATAAAATTATAAATGCACATATAACAGAGTAAAAAAAAGTAATAAAAATCCATAAGACAATCACAAGTATTATAAATGCACTAACATTTCCTAAAAATTCCTAGTAGTAGAAAACTGAAGTCCAGAAGGTTTGTAGAAACTGACTTTCAACAGGGAAGACCGGGGCTGGGGATATAGCTCAGTGGAATAAGTACCTGCCTAGCAGGCGCAGGGTCCTGAGTTCAATCCCCAGTACAGCCAAAAGAAAAAGAACAACAGGGAAGACCAGGAAATTCAGGCTTCTTGACTCCCTAATCTATTCCATTAAGTCTATAGGCAATTTTAGAAAAACAGTATTTCTATTACCTTTATTTTAAAAAATCGCAAGGTTGACTTACATTCGTCATACCCCAGCAAATAAATTTGCCTTTCAGGTGAAATATGTGAACTTACACAGCAGTTGATGCTTTTGACATTAAATCAAAATGAAAGCTCAGGACTCACATCACTTTCATAAGTAATATTTGTCTGCACGGAGAGAACGGATGTGCTGTTGTCCAGACTCAAGTTTTGCCACTAGACTGAAATCAGCCAGTGCACAGTCAGCTGGTGAACCCGGGAGTGGGGTCGGGGCTTTGTCATAAACTTTTGTGTGGAATTGTAGCTTTCTTTTCCTTCACTCTTAGAGAAATGAAAAGAGATGCTTTTCTCATTCCTTATGAGGGTGAATTCTTTGGTTCTGAGGAGTCAGGGGATTCACCAGGGGGAAAGAGTTGACCTTAAGGGCAGAAGACCTGCTCCATGACTCATTCTCTGGAACAGTTCAGATAAGTCATTTCACTTCTCAATCTGCTCAGCTCGGTCTACTCATCATTTTTGGAGGGGAGCGTGGACCAGGGATTGAACTCAGGACCTTGCCAAGCAAGGCTCTGCCACTGAGCTATATATTCCTGGCGTCTGCCTACTCATCCTGAGAGTGGGGTGGGGTGACAGCCCCTGTTCTGTTGGCCTCATTGGGTTATTTTGAGGTAGAGATGAGAGTATGTCTTGTGAATCTGTTTTGAAAAGTAGAAAGTGGAAAAGCACAAACGCACAGTGTTATAATTACGTAAGAATGCTACCAGGGTGCTCTGCGGGGTTCCTTCCCAAGTAAGTGTTCATGCGCACAATTGCAGGTGGAAAAGCTTTGGCACAGGGTGCAAGAAAGTGGGTCCCAGCTGCCAAGCGGCAGATCCGGTAGAAGTCAGTAAGAAGGAAAACAAAGACTAAGATGGGTTTGATTAGGGAAAAGTGCTACGAAGAAAATGAAACAGTGCAATGTAAGAGTAACTATTATAGGCAGCTGAGTTAGGTAGAATTATTACAGGCAGTCAGACAGGGCTGGGCCCTCACAGGCATCAGCGTGGAGGATGAGAACAGCACAGCTGTGGGTGGAGGCGCATCCCTTGAAGGCCAGGCCTCAAGACAAAGATAAAGTAACTACACCTACTTCCCCAGGGATAAACCCTAATGATTGATATTCTAAATAGTCATCAGTCACTTGACTGGGGGACCAAGACTTGACCCACCCCTTCCAGGGAAAGGTCCTTGTACTTTCCATGTACACTTACTATGTGACCTGCCTCCCCATTGAATCAATCTTATGTAACTAAGCTACTATACTTGTAATCTCATTGGTTGATCATAGTTTTGCCCCGCCTCACACCTACCTCATGATTTTACACCCACTTCATGATTTTTACACCCGCTTCATGATTTTGCTCTATAAAACTTCCCCTGAGAAGTGAGCTCACGGGCAACCCACTTTCCAGACCCCCTTCTGTCTCTCTTAGGCAGAAGCCATCTTTCCCTCAATACATATTTCCTACTCTTCACGTCTGTTTTTCGGGTGTGGGGGTGCACACCTGTAATCCCAAAGGCCATGAGATAGGAGGCAGTTTGACCTCCTGAGCACTGGCCTGAAGCTGCTGTCTCTGTCACAGAGAGAGAGGGGTGAGACAGGAGATCAAAAGATAGGCAGGGGTTACATGGCAAAGGATCTCACACATCATGATAGGGGAGAACGTATAGAGAGAAATTAAGGCACAGGACCAAGACTTGCTTAGAGCAGGGCAAGAATTGGCAGCAAAAGACTTTCCTCCTAGAGAACTCTCTGAGATCATAAAACCGGGCCAGACTGAATAAACACTGAGCACTTGTCTTGGTTACTTTCTTCTTGTTGCTGAGACAAAATACCCAACACCCAAAATGAAGGAAAGAAAGGTCTATTTAGCTTAACAGTTTGTGGAGGTTTCAGTCCATACTTGGCTGGTCCTAAGGCAGAGTGGCACATGGCAGAGGGCAAGTGTTCATGGCAGCAGAGCACAGCAAAACAACCAGAGCAAAAGGGAGGAAAGGCTGCAAGCAGCCTCTTTCCTTCCCTTACATCGTGAACAGGCTGCCCCCACCCAGGGGGTGTGTAGCTCTCACACAGTCTCCATGCCCTCCTCTTCCACAGGCTCAGGATGTGTACAAAGTAAGCACCCTGCTTCCTGCTGAATTACTCAGCTAAACCTCTAGACTCCCCAAGTTGACACAATGTATCAACCATAACAGCACTGTTTTCTGGGATGGCTTCTCTGGAAGCTAAATGACATAGGGGAAATGCTAGATGTCAGATACGTTGAGTTTGTGTCCCCCAAAATGAAAGGATGAGTTCTAAGGAACAATGGAGGTGAAGAGTGGGACAATTTATTGGAGAAAAGGAATGGGGAATAAGAGTGGGCGGCAGGGAATAGGAAGAGTCCTGAGAGACAGGAGGGGTCCCGAGTGGGCTGCCAGTGAGCCCGCCTCTCAAAGTCTTGTAGAGCAAAATCATGAGGAAAGTACGTGTGTCAAAATTATGATGAACCAATAAGATTGCAAGTATAGCTGTTTAGGTAATATTGGTCCAGTGGTAGCAAGGGGACATGGGTACATCATTAACCTTGGTCAGTCATTGGTAGTCTTAGTCTTGTCTTTAGTCTTAGCCTTAGTGGTCTTGGTAGATGGGAGAGGATGGCCCACCTCTAATAATGGGGAACCTCCATTCAACCCTTAGGGAAGTATGTGAAACCAACCACTGTGACTTTTCAGATGCGCCTCCAGCCTCAGCCCTCGTGCATTCAGATGTCCCAAGGGCCCAGCCCTCTCCGCCTGCCTACCCTGTTTCTACGTAACTTAGCTGTCTACAGTCTAATGACGTATAAGCTGCAGAGTATCTTCCTTGTATGAGGCCATCAGAGGCATCTTAGAATTATCATCGAATTTTATAATTTTCCTGTGAGAGAACTACTCTTAAACCTCTCTCTGCCCCTATAAGTAGCCAAATGGCATGGCCAACGTCGTGTCAGAGCTTTAGCAACAAGTGGGGGCCCAGAGGCTTGTAAATCTGCCCCCTAAACTCTGAGTCCTCCTCCCATCCAGTCCAAGGAGTCTGGCATTGACATTGCCATGCACTACTCTGCTTGCTTCTCTTACACAGGGCTTGATCCCAGCTTTCCACAATCCACCCGCTTCCAGCTCCAAGCCTCACCCTCCCCGCCTCCCCCATCAGTGCTACCTTCCCAGCACCTGTGCAAAGCTTCGCCTATTTGTCCCCAATCAGGCCACACAAGGTCCTCTCGTGGCTCTGTAGTTTTGCATCTGCGTGCTGTTCCTTTTGCCTCAAATACTTTCTCCTCTTCACCTGTCAAACTCTTAGGGAACCCTTACACTCTGTAAAGCTAAAATCTCTAGCCGGGTGGGGTGGCGCACACCTGTAATCCCAGCATTCAGGAGGCCGAGGCAGGAGGATCGTTGTGAGTTTGAGACCAGCCTGTGAGCTCAAGGCCAGCCTGAACTGCGTATCAAGACCCTGTCTCAAAAAGACCAAAAAAATAAAATAAAATAAAATCTCTCAACCTCCTCTAATGACCGAACCTGGAACACTGAGCTCATCGCTCTACTCAGGCACTAATCTCATCATGTCAGGTTTCTTTCCTTTCCTTGTCTGTGGTCCACTCCACACTAGACCCGTAGATTTCTCCAAAATGGGTCTTGTCCATCTCTTGCATTCTTTTGCCCCTATCCCAGCACTCTGTGCAAAGTCAAGTAGTGAGTCAACAGTTGGTGACCTCCTAAGTATAAAGAATAGCTTAGTTAGCTTATAAGGGAGGCAGTTTAAGGGCAAGGCAGCTAAACCACATACGGTGGGGAATGCTTGTAATCCCAGCACTTGGGAGGCTGAGGCAGGAGGATCATTGCAAGTTCCAGACCAGCCTGGGCTACAAAGTGAGCTCAAGGCCACCCTGAACTATACAGCAAGACCCTATCTCAAAAAAAACAAACAAACAAACAAAAAAGGCAGGAACCTGACCTTAAGAGAAACAAATTCAAAGGTTTCAAGACATGTTTCAAGGCAAAATAACACCTATCGGCTGGACGTGGTGGTGCACGCCTATAATCCCAGCACAGCATTTGGGAGGCTGAGGCAGGAGGATCACTGCGAGTTCGTGACCAGCATGGGCTACAAAGTAAGCTCAAGGCCAGTCTGAACTGCATAGCGAGACCCTGTCTCAAAAAGATAAAAATAAAAACCCATCTATCTTTGGGGTTGGGTACCAGGAATGGGACTCAGCACCTCATGCTTGCCAGGGAGGTGCTGTACCACTGAACTAAATCCCAGCCCCAGTACCACCTATCTTTAAAAGAATAAATTGGGCCGTGCCTTGCTCCTGTGAGATGGACCTTCCTTTCACCTGTAAAATGAGCTATTATCTTTCTACCTATGGGTGGGCCAAGCCCAAACTATCAGTAGATTCACAAATTCCACAAATTTCTGCTACACAAAGACCAGCTCCAATCTACAATGTGCCTCCCTCCCACCTGGCGAGGACCCACACTCTATTTCTCTAAGTGTATGCTTTTTAAATACCTCTTACTGACACATCCTGAAAATCCTTTTTCAGGGATACTATTACAGGCAGCTGAGTTAGGTAGAAATTAGTGGGCAGTCAGACCTGGAAGTCAGGGCAGAAGATGAGAGCACATCAAAGTAGTGGCTGGAGGCACACGTGGAAGAAGGCAAAGACTCCAGATAAAGTCACAGGGCCAGACCTGCATACTTCCTAAGGGATCGATGGAAATTTGAGATTATACTGTCACCGATACCACCCAGTCCGCTAAATCCAGATATGCATCAGACACCTGGATTGTGACCAGAACACCTTCCCCAGAATGTCCTGTTTTAGCAGTCATAGATAACCCAAGGTTAACGACATCAGCCACATACCCTTGTTATGTGTCCATGCCCCGCTTCAGTATTAGCTAAGCAACTATACTTGTAATCTTACTGGTTGGTTTTTTGACCCACATTGTTCTCATGCCATGATTTTAGCCTATAAAACATTCTTGGAGAAATGACCTCTGTGGCAACCCATTATAAGGACCCCTTCCTGTCTCTTAGGAGCTACCTTTCAATAAATCTTTCCTACCCTTAACCTCTGTTTTTCCTTATAAGTCATTCTTTGAGCTGGGCATGGTGGCACACGCCTGTAATCCCAGCACTTGGGAGGCTGAGGCAGGAGGATCATTGCAAGTTCAAGACCAGCCTGGGCTGCAAAGTGAGCTCAAGGCCAGTCTGAGCTGCATATTGAGACCCTGTCTCAAAAAGACAAAAAAAAAAAAAAGAAAGAAAAAGAAAACTCTTCCTGAACCAGGCACAAAGCCTTCCCAGAATAGTCACAGGCCCTGGATGGTAGAGCTGGTCTCAGGGTTTACTAAACAAACCAATTCAATTATTCTGTCAAGATCTGAAAAGAGAAAGGCAAAAAAATTAGCATAAATTCAAGGCCACCTATTTAATTAAAGCCCACAAACCAGGGCAACTAGAAAACTGAATATAAAGCAGCCAGGGAGAGTTTTAATAAAAGTGAGTTATGTAACTTGAGACACGCTTGAGCTGCAAACAAAGACATTCTTATCTCAAGGTTCAGAAAAGGAACTGAGCTGAGCAGCAGTTTTCAAGCTTCCTCTAAACTGTCTACCAACAAAGAGGTAGACTCCCTCCCTCATCACTGGGAAGGAGGGGTGACAGCGGCTTCCCTGCCTAGTCATTCCTTTGGGTCAATCAGAATATCTTCTGGCTGCCTACTGGCTGTGGAGTTCTGGGCATTTGAAACAGTCACCATTTCACAACAGTTAGAGTTGGAAGCAACCTTTGGACTATGTAGCCAACACCATCTTGTTATAGATAAGGAACTCCAGAGGTCATCAGGCTGTTGTTACAGGACAGGGATTTGAACCCTTGTGATCCAGGCCAGGGTGAATTCCACCTCACCACTCTTACGGACCAGTGGTCAGCACCCCTCCCTGGGGGGAGCTGGGCGCAGCCCTGCGAATGAGCTGAGACCAGACCTCCTTTCTTTCTCTTCTCTTCCTCACCCCTTCGTCCTCTCCTTCCTCCCCCAGCCTGCTACGTCCTCAACCCAGTGGTGGCGCGGTAGCCTGGCGTCAGGCTAGACCTCTAGTAGTGACTGAGACCACCAAGACAGGCAGGATTGAAGCAAACAGCAATATCTTTATTTCAGATTGGGTGCAACCTGGGCCAACGGCGGAAAAAGCCGTTGGCCCCCAACAAAGGAAGGGGGCCTACTTTATAGACTTTTAGGTATGAGAGGGGGAAATTCCACTGAGGATGGTGGAAAACATTGGAAGGTGGAAAATTTAAGTTTCTCAGGGGTGATTGGTGGGTCTGGCGCCTCTGGGGGAGGGACATGCAGGAGGACATCGGCACGTTGTTGAGTTACAACATGGCGTTCTGTAGATTTACAAGGTTTCCCATAAGCCTGAGAACTAGGCCTGGGAACCATCCTGATAAACAGGTTCACTTTAGCTTCTGGAGCTGAGTGAGGGGCTTTCTGTTTGGACAGACTGGTTGTCTATCAGTCTTCAAATTGGGTGGGTTACAATGTGAGGGACTAAACACCTTGTTTTGTCTTTCTAGTGGCTTTAGGAGTCAGGATCACCTGCGGACAAAATATTTCCTTTTAACCTCCTTCCTCACTTCCAGCCCTTGTGGTAGCCCTTCTCCGAGAGTTTTGTCCTCCCCCCTAGACATTGTCCCTACTACAAAATTGGTCATATTTCAGGCAAAACCCTCCATAAAATAAATTTATTATAATAGGGTACTCTTAAAATAGTTTTTAGTAAGAAACAAATACCTTTTATTTTCTTGTCTTTTTGAGACAGGGTCTCACTATGCAGTTCACGCTGGCCTTGAACTCACAGTGATCCTCCTGCCTCAGCCTCCCAAGTGCTGGGATTATAGGCGTGAGCCACCATGCCCCGCACAAAGACCTAATAGTGAAGATATTTAAAAGATTAAGAACTAGGGACAGGATCTTCTTAATTCCTTTAGATCATAATTGTGAGAGGAAGTCTCTTTGATGTGGCCATAGGGGAAATTTGAGGTTTCCTACGCCCCAGGGTCAGGGAACGGCTTCCATCCCTAGGGTCCATCACTTGCCCTGGCCAGAAACTCTTCCTTTAATGTAACCCACGCTTCCAGTGATGCTGAAGTCTGGTCACAGCCTGTGCCACCAACCTCATGGGAACATGAAACACCAGTCATACCCTTTATGTCTTCTTTGTTAAGAGTGAGAGGAAGGAAAACATAAAACACAAACATAACTCAGAAATCCTACAAAGGAGTAAACAGCCACTTCTTAGCCACTGGGTCAGGTAGGTGAGTGGATTATAGCTTTAAATCCAGCCGAATGTGCTCCAGGCTGGTTCTGTGGACAGTGAAGTGGTTCTTTGTTTGCAGGACCGGCCAGGCCAGGCTGAAGGAGGAAGCAAGCCCTTTCAAGGTTTGTGTGCTCCCAGGGGTGTCAGGATTACACAGTCTCGCCGGACCATAAGCAGAACTGGCAGTCTCACAGGAACGGACAAAGCCTTAGGAGAGAAGTGTTTCTTCCCCCGGCTACCCTGTCAGCATCCCTAATTATTCTGGATCTAGATTTCAGGACTTTAAACAACAAAATGATAGGTCTGAAATTAATTTTGCCACCCCAAAGAAAATTTTAAGATTCCCTATGGGCCCAAGAATTTTAGAAGTGTTCATTTTGAGTTACAGCAGTGACTTTTTTAGTGCTGTACTGAAAAAGCAACACATGTCAGAGAGAATGAAAAGTTGCACTTTTGGGAGGCCCCATCCTGTGTGGACTCTTCATTTTATTAGGCCAGGGACCAGGGACGTCTTAAATTTGCACTGAAATAAAAAAGCACCAGCCTCAAGCCAGATGGCAGTTGTTGGGTTGTTTTGCATTTTTCCATCTCTTATTTTAGAAAACAAGAAGTAATTTCTTCATCCCTTTGGGTTCCCTGTGGGTGGAATGATCTTTTAGATCTAGCGTAGATCAAAGAGAAAGCAGAGTGTGTGTGAGTGTGTGTTTCATGTCTAGGGCCATTTCTAACCAAGAATGAAGCTCTCCCAGGGTGTCCAACTGCTCCCAAAAGGCATTTCACATGGTAAATGAGGAAGGGAAGGGACAGTTAAAACAGGGAGGGAACCACCCCTTCATAGACATTGGGGTTTTGCATATTCTTGCAAGTGGTCTTAAGAATCGAGCCACATACTCTGTTTTTGTTTTTGGCGGTACTGGGGATCGAACTCAGGACCCTGCACTTGCTAGGCAGGTGCTTATTCCACTGAGCTATATCCCCAGCCCGAGCCACATACTCTGGATGGAGTCTATGTCTGTAGTTCTATCAGGGCTGACCCAGGAGGAACTGATGCTACACCCATAAATCCCAGAGGACACCTCCCATGGATAACCCAGAACTTCCAAGTGCCTGCGTTTTTTCTTCTTGGGTACTGGGAATTGAACTGAGGACCTTGCGCTTGCCAGGCAGGCGCTTATGCCACTGAGCTACATCCCCAGCCCAACCCAGAACTTTAAGAGCTGATCACAACCCAGAAACATGTCTCTCCATCAGAGTTTCTGTCAACATATCTTTCAGTCAGTGGTAAATTTTTCATGTGAGAAATACATGTAAAGCTTCTATTATGTGACAAGAGACACAGGTATGAACATGATAGGCAAAGATCCGTATTCTCAGAGTTTGCACTCTACTGGGATTTATTGCACTGGATGCACTTGAATTTGTAGATATAATAATGTAATTAGAAGACAACCAGAGAGGAAACCACAGAAAAAGAGCAGAAGATCAAAACGACCCATAAAAATGAAACTGTTCCAGGCGTGGTGGCGCACAGCTGTAATTCCAGCACTCGAGAGGCTGAGGCAGGAGGATTGCAGTGAGTTCGGGGCCAGCCTGGGCTACGTAGTGAGTTGAAGGCCAACCTGAACTGCATAGTGAGATTCTATCTCAAAAAGACCAAAAGAAAAGAAAAGAAACTGTTTTAGCAGGACAGCGATTCTTGACAAAATTATTGTATATTTCTTTCTCTTTTTTTGAGACAGGGTCTGACCATGTAGTTCAGGCTGGCCTTGAACTCCTAAACTGTGTAGGTAGATTAGGTTTGCCTCAAACTAACGACAATCCTCCTGCCTCAGCCTCCTGAGCACCAGGATTACAAGTGTGTACTACCACGACTGGCTGAGGAAGACAAATTGGTTAGAGGATTTTGGTCAGGTTATCTGTCTCTCAGTCTGATTAGCATCAGACAAGGATGTGGAGAGATGGAAAGATGCCATTCAGCGGAGGCCATCCCCGAGTCCGTCACCCAAATCGGTTGTAACATCTGAACTGCCTGCTTTCTTCTCTTCCATCTCAACAGTTTCTACCCAGAGTTCTCGCATTCACCCGCCGGTTAGGTGAGAGAGTAACTACCTGGTTTTTTCCATTTTAGGTGAGAGGGGTTTGCATCTTGGCCAGTGTTAGAGACTGAGCACCTATAGAAGCTCCAAACCTTCTAACTCATTTCCCAGATTCTTCTTTTGTTTTGAAGGAAGGAAAATAATCTATTTGGTTTTTTTTTTCTTTGTTCTTTTTTTTTTTTTTGGCTATAGCAAGCAGTGTCACATGCTACAGACAAAAGTGCAAACAACACATCTTGTAATCTTGGAGTTCATTGCATCCAGCTTTGGAGTTAGTTATTCTCTGAAGTCTTTAGTCAGATGCTTCACTAAATATAACATCTAAATGACGGTCAGCTGCAGGTCACAACCTAGAATCCTGTGATGAACAATAAAGAAGAACAAAGAAAAAGCAAAGCTGGGGTTAGGCTGATGGTGCACGCCTGTAGTCCCACCGGGTCAGGCTGATGGTGCACGCCTGCAGTCCCACCGGGTCAGGCTGATGGTGCACGCCTGCAGTCCCACCGGGTCAGGCTGATGGTGCACGCCTGCAGTCCCACCGGGTCAGGCTGATGGTGCACGCCTGCAGT
>PVLD010026691.1:0-21840 GCA_004027595.1 Dinomys branickii | reverse complement strand
TCTTTGGATTTTTGGTTTTTGTGTTTTTTTTTCTGTGGTTGAGAGGATTAACTGTCTGACTAAATTTGCATGTCTGTATATGGGTTCATACATTTACAATTCGAAGATATCAATGGATAAAGCAATAACCACTGTTGAGACCATATCACCTTGTCTATAGATTAGTTGTGATTGTACTATTTTCTATGATAATTGGTGTGTGTTTGTCAATATGTTTTTGTACTTTTATGTTTCTAAAATAAAAAAACAAAGAATACATTTCATTCTTATGAATGTCCTTCTTCTGAAGATAGATTTTTATGACTGTTCGAGTGTCCTCTTCAATCTTCTAATATTCCTACCATTCTTTTCAGCAAAATGCTCCCTTCTGCCTGGACCCAGTCTGGGGAAAGCAGCCTAGTATCCCCAGTGCACTCAGGATTTCATAGAAGAATGGCACAAAGGTTTGCTTCAGCAACTCCTGCTTCTAGTTGAGTAACGTGGAACTCTGTAGAGGCAAAGGTGCAGATGTGACTGCAAAATTCCTACAAGGGGCAGGTGGTAGGGGTAGAATGTGAGGCAAGTACATGGAGAGTTCAACAGACGACAACAGCACCAACAACAGAAAAACTGCTCTGCTACATGTAAATCAGAATTTTGAGATGTAGGCATTTCTAACTGGCTGAAGGAATACTGACCTGGCATTTAAAATGAGAGTCCTTTAAGGCTAGATAGGCTGTCAGGATCAGCTGTTCATCTTAGAGAAGGGTCTCAGGCCAAGGGTTTTGCTCTAGGTCCTGGTAGAGCAGTTCCTTAAGTATTCCAAGCTAGTGCTTCTTCCACTGCATCGGTCCTTATTTAACTTCCATCCTCCAAGAAAAGTGAGAAGGATCCATGGCAGTGGCAATGACCTGGAGGCAGCAATTTGGCCTCAGTTGAAAGAGAAAGGTTGCTCACAGATCTCGGATGGCTTGTCAAAGCAGCTGGCAAGAAAACTACTAAACAGAAGAGCATGGGGAATTATATTTTCCTGTGTAAACAAAGCAGGATGTCAAGTTGGGGACCAGAGTCCTCTCTTGTGCCAGGAGTGTGACAAATAATAAAAAGTGCCCCAGAGAACATGGCAGTGTGCCATATGCCATGGAGCACCAAAGTTAAATAAACCCTCCTGTGCAAAAATCTCCAGGGGCTCTTCATTTTCATAAGACCAAGTCTAAGCTCCTTTGCGTAGGGTTGAAGGACTCTTTCTAGTATTATGTACCTTCTCTCCTTGTCTAGGAAGGAGCTCCATGCTCCAGCCATATCATACTATTTAAAATGTTCTGATTCTACCCTACTATTTTAAAAAAGTTTTATCTTTTTTAAGAGCACCTTTAGGCTGACAGCACAGTTAAGAAGAAGGTATACATATTCCCTGTATACTCTGTGGTAGTCAGAGTGTGGTTTCAACTTAATTGCCTTTGGGATCTGCTGTAGAGATTTGTGGAATATATTTTTGTGTATGTGTGTAGCACAGTTTTATGTGTGTCAAGAACTCTTAGGTGTGTCTTGGTGGGTCGTTGAGGCATGGCCTCGGGGTCTAAGTCCCATTCCTTCCTCCTTCTGCTCTGGTTTTCTTCTCCTGCTCTGCTTCCTGGCTGCCATGCACTCAGCGGTTCTGTCCAACCACACCCTTCTGCAGTCACCTTACTGTTGTGGAGCCTGCTGACTTTTTTCTTAAGTTGTGAGTCTTGGGTATGGTGCCTACGATGGGAAATTGGACTAATACACACTCCTTAGTCCTAGACATACACAGCCTCCTTATTATCAATATCTCCCACCACAGTAGTACACTTTTACAAATGATGAGCTCATGATGACATTCATGATTGCCCCAAATCTATAGTTTACATTAGGATTTGCTCTTTGCTTCATGCCATGTATGGGTTTGGAAAAACATATGTCACCTACATATCATTATAGTACAATGCAGAGTATTTTCACTGCATGAAAATCTTCTGTTGTACACTTTTTTTTATCCTTCTCTGCCCTACACTGGTCTCTATATTATCTCCATGGTTTTATCTTTTTTCCAGAATATCATACAGTTGGACTCATATAGAATGTAAGTGTAGCCTTTTCAAACTGGTTTCATTTTAGTGCATCATATGCATTTAAGTTTCACTCATGTCTTTCCATGGCTCAATAACTCATTTCTTTTTACAGTTAAATAATATTCTAGTCTGTATGTATCACTTATATTTATGAATTCACCTACTAAAGGATATCTTGGCTGTTTCACAGTTTTGGCTATTATGAATAAAAACTACTGTAGACCTCTGTGTGCAGGCTTTGGTGTGGACATACATTTTCAATGACTTTGCATAAAAGCACCAAGCATTCAATTTCTGGATCATATAGTAAGAGTATGTTTAGTTTTGTCAGAAAACTACAGTGTTTTCCTAAGTAGCTGAACCATTTTTCATTCATTCCAGCAATGAGTTCATGCTTCTCCACATCCTTGCCTGCCTTGGTGTCAGGGTTCTGGATTTTGGCCATTCTATTAGGGGAGTGGTGATATCTTGGAGTTGTTTTCTTCTGCATTTCCTTGGTAACATATAATGGTAAGCATCTTTCCATGTGATTTTTTGCTACCTTATGTCTTCTCCTGTGAGGTGTCTGTAGGTATTTTGCTCAGTTTTTTAATTGGATTAAAGAAAATCTTTAAGAAAGATCAAAGAAATCTTTCTCTTAAAGAAATCTTTGTATATTTTGGGTAAGGACTTTATCCCATGAATCTTTTGTGAATGTTTTCTCCTAGTCTGTAGCTTGTCTTTTTAGACTTTTGACATTGTCTTTCACAGAGCAGAAGTTTTCAGTTTTAATAAAGTCTAGCTTATCAATTATTTGTTTCATAGATCATGATTTTTGTGTTGTATTTAAGTAATCTCTATACCCAAACTCATCTAGGATTTTTCCTGTGTTAAATTGTAGGGGTTTTAGCGTTTTGAATTTTGCACTTATGACCCTAATTAATTTTTAATTATTTTTATAAAGCATGTAAAGTCTATACCTTGATTAACTTTCCTGCACATGGACATCTAGTTGTTTTAGTACCATTTGTTGAAAAGATTATTCTTGCTCCACTGCACTGCCTTTGTTATAGAATACTTGTTGTGTTTTCATTCTTTTACTTTTAAAATTAAAAAAATAGAATAGTTGATTGTATTCTACAGCTATCCATATAATTGCCATTTATTTCTGAGGTCTCTGTTCTGTTCTATTGATCTATTTGTCTTTTCTTCATCAGTGCCACACTATCTTGACTACTGTGTCCTTACCATGTCTTAAAGTCGGATGGGATCAGGTTTTCAGCTTTGTTCCTCTCCTTCAATAGTGTTTTGCTAGCTTGTAAATTTAAACCTCCATGACTTGGCTTACTTCTTTTTTTATTTTAAAGATAAGAGAATGGAAACATATTAACAAGCATGCATTTAGGAAATAACACAAAGACAGTACAGGCAATGTAGCATTTCAAAGTCTTAGTGGTACAATTGCGTTACCTACCCTGTGTATACATATTTCCCCCCTTCTTTCTTTTCTCTTGTCCCTCATCCCAGTTGCTCTGTCCTTACTTCTTTTTTTAATCAATCAAAACTCTCATTATCACTTAAGATCCAGACTTAATGGCCTCTTTATAAAATCTTGTCAAAATTTTCCAGACAAAGTGAATCACTCCCTTTTGACTGCTCCTGTGACAATTTGCTTGGTGATGGGAAGTGAGTTCTGTGCCATTTGTCCGTGTCTAGTACATGGTATATGTAGGATGTGTGTGTTGTTGATGTGTAGGATAGTGCCTTGGACATAGGAGATTCCCAAAAGATACTGGCACGTGATGAAGACAGGTATTGACACAAATAGATACTACAAAGTAGACTGAGCCTGGAGATAGAGGATTTTGTTTGAATCTAAACACTGTTGCTACGAGTCCCTTGACCTTTGGCAAGATGCCTAAACTTTGTGAGTATTGTAGGCATTCTCAGAACAACTTCAATGTAAGGTGGGAGCCCAATTAATACTTTTCTTTCTTTTTTTTTTTTTTTTTTGGTACTGGTGACTGAACCAGGACCTTCACAATGAGCTACAACTTCAGTTTCTTTCTAAATTTTTCTTTTGAGACAGGGTCTTGCTAAATTGCCCAGGCTGGGCTTGAACAATTTTCCTGCATCCTGCTTCATGCTTCAATGGTTGGGTGAATGAAAAAGTGCTATAAAAGGTGAAATGTCAGAGAAACACGAGAGAGGGTGGCAATGAGAACTTTTTGAAAGAAGTTAATGTTTAATGTTGGTTTTAATAGCAGGATAGGATCCTCAGAAAATGTAAGAGAATTAATGATCCTTTCATTCAGCCCTATAGAACTACAACCTAAAGTATTCCCTACTCTTAAATGTTATGCCCAATGAAAACAATTTAATAATAATGTGGGAAGATTGAGTCAGTAGAAGTAGACATCATCAGTAGTGTCTAAAATTCAAATTCTCAGGCTGCTGGTGCAGCACTTTGCTAGTATGTCTGGGGCCCTGTGTTTGATCCCCTCTACTGAAAAATAAACTCAAGTTATTTTTTCATAAAAGTGACCTTTAGGGGCCAGAGGAGGGGTATTAAAAGATAAGTATAGTCTTCTAAGGCTAGAAAATATCCTGCATTATTCACTTCCTCCTTTGATGCAGTCAGGAAGTGCTTTCCGGAAAGAACAGGCAGATTTAATGCAATTATGTGGTGCTGGCCCTCCCCAAGTTGGTGCACTGGGCAACTCCAGCTGGTCTCACACAAGAGAAAGCAAACTTCAGCTGGCCTTCAGGCCATTGTTTTAGCCCACTACAGAGAAGTGTTCCAGCGGCAGATCGGAGCTGCTTAAGCTGTTTAATTGAATGAATTCAACCTCATATAATAGTATCTAGGTCTTTAAGAATTTCTGTCTGGTGCACCGGATATTAGGCTGTTGGACTGCTTAAGTTTCTCAGCCTTATATGGCCCTGAGTTTTTCTAGTGTCTACACTTAAGTGTTGCAGAAACTTCTGCAGGCTGTGAGCAACGTGAGGCCCCACTTTGGTGGTGCTGCTCTGTATTGATTCAATTTTAGTCTCATGTATAAGAAGAGTAAAAGCTATCAAGTATTTGAATGTAGTCCGAACAAAAATGATTCCACGAGAGACTCATGTGATTTTCCTCATTTTGAGGTAAAGAAGAGGGCAAAACCACTGTTTGGAAATCAAATCCTTCAGCTCCGTGTTGGCCTCATCTGCTCGGGCCTGCAGCAGACAGGTCTTATGATGACAGAGTTATTACAGAAAGAGTGAGAAAAACATCAAACAGCAGGTGACCACCTTCAGCCTTTTTCTCAGTCAATTCAGCTTCATACTGATGCCAGAATAAGATTTCTTTCTTTTTGTGTGTGTATATAATTTACCAACAAAGATAAGCCTATGCCCAATTATGGCTTGGGTACTGGGTAGTTTGAGGGCTCCCAGGACTTCATATATTGAGGTATAATCCCTACTGTGATATATTAAGAGGATGAACCCTAGGCTGACTATGGTATAGAGAGATGAGTCCTTTGAAAGCTGATTAGGGCTAGAGAAAGTCATTAAGCTGGGGCTTAATGATTAGATCATGGTGCTTTATAAGAGGAGGGGGTAAGACCAGAAGACACGCATGCATACATGTGCGCACCCTGTCTCTTGCCATGTGATGCTCTGTGCAACTTCAGGATTCTGTCAGCAAGAAGGCCATCACCAAATAAGGTCACTGGAATTGTGAGTGAAAATAAACCTCTTTTTTTAAAAAATAAAGTAGTCTGCCCCAGTTATTTTATTATAGTGATGAAAAATGAGACCAATATCCTAGTGAAGCTATGTAATATTTGCATCTTATATAAGGTTCAAATTGTGGGTACTGGGTATTCTGTCCCAGTGATGTGGAAAGTGCCGATGCTATCCCATTTATACTAAATTGGAAGTTCTAATCCTCAGTTACAGGTTGTTGAAAATGAAGCAAATGTTTGGTGGTTCTGTTAGAAGTCCTGCCTATTTAGACCTCAAAAGACATCTTGTCCATTACACAGAACATTTATTAGCCGTATTTTCCTTTTATTCTTGAAAACAGTGAGGAGAATATGGATCTACCTAGGTACTGGACAGAGATCCCTCCATCTTTGTATGTGTTGATGCCTACTCAGTTCCACAGAGTAGATTATTATTTGTCTAAGCAAATCATGGTACTCTCACTCCCTACGGTCCCAGAGTGCAATAAAAGTAAGCATGTAGGTCAGGTTTGGCTAAGGGAGCTGTTTTCTAGGGGAAGGCACCCCTTTCTGCATATAGTCTAAAAGTCTCCTGAGGAAAAGTCTCTATGCCATAAGGTACTCATACAAGGATGAAAATGATCACAAATAAGAGATAGAAAAAATAAGATTCTGGGTTTGTGCTGGTATCAGTGAATGAATACCAGAACTTTCTTACAGTAGAATCTCTCAATCCTACCACCCTGCCCTTTTACCTGGTTTTCTATGACCACAGCCAAATTATAGACCTAGACAGCATACAAGTATTTCTAATTCAACATTCCACTAGTCATTAAATTTGTGAGTATAACAAGGGCAGGGAGCAGGACAGGGAGTATCTCACCCAGTAGTCATTTCCAGTGTGTTCACTTAGGTGGTTTTCTATCCAGTTTCTTTTGATGGATTTGTTGGTGCAAAGGGCTATTCCACTGTGAAGACTCTTATTTAAAAATTTAAAAAACCCCAAATTTATTATTTCGCATGATCTGTGCATAGGCAATCTTATGGTGTTGCTGCTGGCTTTGCCTGGGACTACTCACGTCGCTTCAGTTATCTGATGATGTGATTGGATCCTGGGACCCCCAAAGAGTCTTCCCGGTATGTGTGGCAAATAATGGTAGCTGTCAGCGGAGGTGCCTGGGTTCCATTTTCCATGGGTCTTCACACGCTGTGCGAGGGTTCCAGCACCGCAAGACTTTGAAGTGGAAGCTATAAAATCTCTTACGTTGCCAACTTGCAAAGATTTGAACTTGTGCAGGGTATGGAAAAATAGGCCAAAATTCTTGATGGAGGGCCTGGACCCAGGGTGCACTAATTCACTGAAGTCATTGTATAGGAAGGTGGCATAGCTGTTACGTATATAGATATGTTTTATGAGGAAGAAATAGTGAAATATAAATGAGTATTGCCTTATTTTTTATAACCACAGTGACACTATAAATGGAGCTAGGACTTGGTAGATCAGACCAAGAACTGGTTTTACGTAGAAGCTACTAATTGCACTATTATTTGTAATATAGACCCCAAGTCAGTGCAAATGAGACTTTTTGGAAAATTCGAGTAGATCCTTTTAGTAAAAAAACTATTCAACTATAAAGAAAGAGGAGTAAACATATATTATTAACTGATCAATACAAAGGAGGAGAGAAGGTGGTTGACTAGGGGGCAACAGATAGGGGAATGTCTCTGAATTGACGCTTAGTAAAAGCGGTTACATTGAGGCAGGGGTGAAAGATAAAGTCTGACACGGGGGGATAAAAGAGAATGTAGCTAGACCAGTGATGGCAAACCTCTGGTGCTGCAGCTGGCTCTTCGTTACCTCTGAAAGCTCTAAAAGGTTCGCTGTCACTGACTTAGACTAAAATTCAGTGTCTAGAGGTTCTCTGAGGGGAAACCAGATACTGCCTGGATCATAACATCCCACACCCTCACCCCAGGCCTGGCATACACCCCAGTTTAGGAAATGATGGGACTCAGTAAAAGGAGGGATTTCCATGCCCGTCTCTGGAGGTCACCCCTGCAGCTCGAAACCAGATTATTTGGAGGGAGCAAAAATCCTTAAGGCTTCAGACAGGCAATTGTGTAGCCCGAGGGAGAGAAGCTGCTTGAAACCGGAAGGAGATGCGAGTGTAGAGGGAACCATGCGGAGGCTCTGGGTTAATAACCACGGCTCAGAGGCTTTATTTCTATTTCTACTGTTAGCCTGCTAATTGAACCATTGTACCTTTACTACTGCATTGTATTTGGGTCATCCTGGTACTTTGCTTTTCTATTCTTTTCCTTCTACTTGCTTTCATTTCTTTCTTCTTTAGGTTCTTTATTGATATTCATTGGTTATGTTTTAAGCCTCAAGGGTTTCCCCTTTGATCTGCTCCCTCTTTTAATGTTTCACGACCCTTTGTCTTCTAACTCTTTCCCTTCCTTGTTCTTTGTGCTTCTCTCTTCCTCATTGGTTTGCCTCTATGCTTTTCCCCTCCTCCTCTCCACCTATCTAATGGAAAAAATATAACCGACAAAAATATAACAGAGGCCTGTGTAAGTTAGAGAATAAGGATTACTAGTGCTATAAATGAGGCTGTACCTTTTAAGTGCATGCCAGTGTTACGGCTTGATCTAGACGGCTCCCTTAAGCACCACGTGCATGTAGGTGGAGCTAGGTTGTGTGATACTGGGATTAAGGGTGTGTGATAAGGAAATTGGTTTGGAGTTGTTTTGGATATGGGTAACAGGAGGCCCCATCCTCAGTGTGTGGGCACCAATCAATAGGTTTGTAACCTGGATGGAATAAGAAGGGATCAAGAGAAGGTTACTGCTGCTTGTTGCATGCTGCTGGCTGCTTTCTGCCTCCTGCAGACAGGTGGACTGTATCTCCACTGCCACGGCCCTTGGCCATGCCCCATGCCTTAGAGCTAGCCAACTATGGGCTGAAAGCTTTATAGACTATGAGCTGAAACAAATCTTTTCTCCTTGGTGTTCGGTATTTTGTCCCAGCAAGAATAAAAGTAACTAAGACTTAACAGGATAATCCTTAACAAAACTGGGTTTAGAGAGTCCAAATGAAATTACTTACAAATATATTAACAGGTGACAACAATCTCACAGCCATGCTGAACCTCTAAATATACTTCTACCCCATCTGCAAATCCTCTTGCCTAAACAAATACTCTCTCAAAGCTCCTTTGCCCCAGCTGTAGAATAACTTCAGCAGAGTTCTACTTCCTATTTTTTTAATCTATTGACATTTCCGTTACCTCCCTCTCTTCTCATTGGTGTAGCCCTTCATTTTTTCCTTTCTCTCTTCTACCCACATCCACATTACAAACAATGTACGGATAGCAGTACAATATAGTCCTTAGTGGTAATGACAAAGAGGGTGAAATTATTAAAAAAAATTAATACTTATGATTGCTATATACTTGGCTCTGTTGGTACCATTAAAACCAGTAGAAATTCTCTCTTTATGACACAATGATGGGGACCAACTGAATTGATTTGAATAGCTTGAAGGGGTAGATAATATCTCTGGAGAAATAAACCAAGAACAAACACATCACTATAAAATAGAACATAACCAAATATATCCTCATAGCAACAATAAATCCTTTTCTCTCTTCTTGATCGCAACTGTCAAAATTTTTTTTAAAAAAGCAGGCAGCAAAATGCCTCCAAAGACTCCCAATTCTCCCAAAGCAGATCCAAGGGGCCTTAATGATGAGGAAAGCAAAAGAAGATAGATAGCCAGGATGTGTGAAGTGATTGCAGAAATAAAGAAATTCCTTGAGTTCAGAGAGGACATAATGCAAAAAAAAAAAAAAAAAGTTCCATTAACAAACAAACTGTCCAACATAGCAATGGGAGAAACAAATAAAAAAATGGAAGATTTGACTACAATATTTCAAAAGATTAAGATAAATTTACTGAAGGTAAAATATAATAAAAGCTACAGTACTCTGTAAAAGGAGATTGAAGAGAACATCAGAAAAATGGAAGGGCATCCTCTGTTCCTGGAAAGGGAGAACAAACATCATCAAAATGGCCATTCTCCCAAAACTGATATATACATTTAGTGCAACTGAAATCCAAATGTTAACATTCCTCACATTACTGGTGAAAACTATAAAAAGTGTGTATGGAACCAGAAGAGCAAAAGCAATCCTAGGCAATAAGAACAAAGAGGACAATACCATAATCCTAGATTTCAAGCTATATTACAAAGCTATAGTGATAAAAATAGCATGGTACTAGCACAAAAATGATGTGAAGACCAATGGAACACAATAGAGAATGAAAAAGCCATCCCAGACACCCTCAGCCACTTGATCTTTGATGAAGGAGCCAAAAACATACACTAGAGGTAAGACGGCTTGTTTTACAAATGGTGCTAGGGAAGCTGACTATCCATATGCAGAAGATTGAATCTAAATCCTCGTCTCTCACCATGTATCAAACTAAAATCAAAACGGATCAAAGAACTAAATGTTATGTCGGAAACACTTAACCTAAAGGAAGGCAAAATTTCTGAACAGAACTCCAATTGAGCCAGAAATAACATAAAAAATTCAATAAATGGGACTATATCAAATTTAAAAAACTTGTGCATAGCAAAGGAAAAAATCATCAGAGTGAAGAAACAACCTACAGTATGGGAAAAAGTTTTTGACAGCTACACCTTGGACAGAGGATTAATGTCTAGAATATACAAAGAACTAAAACCAAAATTAGACCCTTAAAATAAAAGAACCAATGAAAAAATGAGCAGCTGAAATATATAGACTTTTCTCAGCAGAAGTACAAATGGCTTCTCAGAAGAAGTACAAATATTACAAAAGCAAATATGTGAAAAATGTTCAATCACTGGTCATTAGTAAAATGTAAATTAAAATGACAGTGAGATTCCATACGCTCCACAATGAATGGCAATCATTAAGAAATCAACAATAAATGGTTGGAGAGGCTGTGGGGAAAAAAGAACCTTCCTACACTGTTGATGGGAGTGCAGACTAGTACAACCACTATGGAGGTTAGTATGGAAATTTCTCAAAAAACTTAAAGTAGAAACTGCATTTGACCCAGCTATTTCTCTTTTAGGTATCTTCCTGAAAGAGTTAAATATACCATGTAACAGTGAAACATGCAGAGCTATGCTTATAGCAGCAACTCATAATAGTTAAATCATGGAAGCAGCCTAAATGTCCATGAACAAGAGATAAATATACAAAGAAAATATGGTATTTGTGCACAATGGAGTACTACTCTGCTATAAAGAATGATAAATTTGAGTTATTTGCAGGAAAATGGATGCACCTTGAGCCCATAATGTTAAGTGAAATAAATCAGACACAAAATGTTATATAGGGGCTGGGGGTATAGCTCAGTGGCATAAGCGCTTGCCTGGCAAGCGCAAGGTCCTGAGTTCGATCCCCGGTACTGGAAAAGAAATGTTATATAATATTTGTCTTATATGAGAAACCCAAAGCATAAATAAATCAAAGAGCAAAATAAAACACAGACAACAGAAAATTAGAACAGATCTTTGGTAAATAGGAAGGAGACTAAGAGATGCTTAAAGGTGTTGGGGAGGGGAAAGGGATATAAAAAGAATTAAGTTGTGTCATGCACATGGACTAACTACTCACAATAAATTTATTCAATATACAGTGCAAACATCTAATAAAAAGTTACAGTATATGCAATAAAATATGATTTATCTAACAAGTTGTTATACTTTTAGGTCTAGGACATCTCCCCAGAATGTGGTATGTCCAGAGGTGGGTTTGGAAGGTGGCTGGATCCTGGGGCCTCTCTCCTCATCAGTGTTTCCTCCATCAGTGAGTTCAGCAGGTGGGGCTGCTGTCAGGAGGGGGATGGGCGAGAGACAGATCCCTGGAGTGTGACTCGGAAGAGTATGTCTCCTGCCCTGCCTCCACCCTTCTTTCTCTTCTTCCTGGCTACCATGACACATGCCAATATCTTCTGCCAGACCTTCTACCTTATCCTTCTGGGGCCAGCCTATAATGGACAGAATCCTCTAAAATCCATGAACCAAAATAAACCTGTCTTCTTTTTGTTATGGGTGTTGGTGTTGTGTCTCAGTGACAAGAAAGTGATTAAGACAGATTTTGGTGCCAGGTTTTGGCGGAAAGTCATTGCTGTGGATACACCTGACAATGTGGCTTTGGAGCCTTTGGAACTTGTCTGAAGGAGGAAATTGGAAAATCTTAGAGTTGACAGCTAGCAAGGGCCTAAATGCTGTATCTGAGCATTATGAGAGATTCTGTTTGAGTTCAGAAGACCCAGATGTTGACAGGAATGTGAATAATAAAAGTGAGGCTCAGGAGGTTTTGTTTGGGAACAAGGTCTCCATTGGCCACTGGACTCAAGGACCTGTCTGTTTTCATTTGGTAAAATCTTTTTTCTACATTTTCTCCATGTTCTGAGACAATTCATGTGGCTAAGATTAAGGATGGCAGAACAATCTAGCAAAGAAAATTTCAATGCAGCAATACTCATGCTGTAGCATGGATAGTGCTTGCTACTTTTAACAAGATCAACAACAAGAATCATGAGCAAATTGTAGAATTAAATGATTCAAAAAGTTTGTAGTTTTAACAGAAAAGAAATGCTTATAAAGTTGGGGGTAGAGGGGGCTTGGATGCTAAAAAGATTAGCATTGAAACGAAGCTAAACATTTTGAATAAGGACAATAGGAAAGATGGTTTTGAGGGCAAAGGTGCAAAATGAAGGACTTTGCTTTGAGAAGAGAAGTCCAGGGAGCCTGGCTCACTCAAGGCCAATTAGAAAAAAATTTCCCAGATTTCAGCTAGGCACTCATAGGACCCAGAAGCCGTGATCCACAGGGGCCTGCCTACTGCATGAGATGACAACAGACCTTGGCAATCATCCACATTGTGCCTGTCATTTATTTATTTAATTTTACTTTTTAAGGGGAATGAAAAATAACAACTTTAGAATAATAATAATAATAACTTTAGAAATGATGCACAATTTCACTAAACGAGATGATAGAAATTCAACAATGATTGTTATATTGCGTATGGCTGTCTTCAAATTAGTTCTTCATATTACCAGATATCAGCATGCAAAAGTAGTCAAAAAGTTAAAAAAATTTAAATATTGACAGTTCCTGTCAATAAACTAATAGAAAGCAGCAGTACAATTATCCTAGCTATTCTTGTATATACATATATATTTTTTTCCTTCCTTCCTTCTTTTCTTCTTTCCCTCATCCCAGTTGTTCCTTCCCTTCGAGCAGTTTCAAGACATGCAAAGTGCAAGAGTTGTGGTGCCAGGGAGGTTTTCTCCTAGATTTCAGAAGTTCTGCTATGCAGACAGTATGTCCTTAAAAGGGTGTGTGTGAAGATGTGTGAGTAAAGCCAAAAGAGTAGTAGAGACTCTGGGAAGTTGAAGTCAGGTACATGGGCCATCCAAGAAAATTCAGATAAAATTCAGCCTCCTCAAAGGCTGTGAGGAGCACTTACTCAAGAGAGAGGCCATGAGGGTTGAGACTGTCTGCCCCAGGGACAGGGATGGCCAATCCCCTTGCATTTCACATCTCACCACAACTTGCCCTGGGTGCTGGGCCTGGAACCAGAAGACTGAATGTTTGCCTTGTGGAGTTGCGGTCTTGCTTTAGTCCTACTCCTCTCTATGTTCTTATTTCTCTCTCTTGGAGTGGGAATGTTTACCCTGTGCTCTCGTATGTCAGATATGTTTAATGTTCTTTTTGATTTTTACAGGGGCTCATAGTTATGACCTTTCCTTCAACCTCAGAGGAGATGTTGGATTGGACTTTTCAGCAGTGCTGAAACTGTTAAGACTGGCAACTCTAAGAGAAGCACTAAATGCATTGTGTATGAAGAGATGGACCTGGGTCCTTTGCGGGTCTGAGATGGAATCTTATAGTTTAGACCTAAAATGCTCCCGAGTCTCCTATGTTCAGAGGCGGGGCTCTTGGAAGGTGATGAGATCAGGAGGGGAGCATGCCTGGCAGGAATTCATTCTTCAGTGAGTTCAGCCTGACTGTGCTGCTTAGATGTGGGACCTGGATAGAGCCGGGTCACTTGGTGTATGACCTGAGGTGGTATATCTCTCCCTGCCCTTCCCTTCTCTCTGCTTTCTAGTCACCATAATGTGAGCAGCTTTCCTTTGCCAGACCCTTCTACCAAGCCTTTCCTGCCTTGAAATCAGCCCAATACGGACTGACTCCTTTAAAAATAGTGAGGCAAAATTAATCTCTTCTCCTATAAGTTGTGGGTGTCAGTTATTGTGTCATAGTTTTGAGAAAGTAACCACGACACAAATGATAAGCCTGCACCCAAATGCAACAAAACAATTACCCATAGGGTTGTGGGCGAACACTGGGCAGAGGGTACCACTAATGAGTGAGCCCTCTCTGCACATGCTTTGTGGTATCCTTCTCAACTACAAGTCATTCAAATTTTCAAAAATGAGAAAGTTAAAGATTGATAAAGTATTTTACTTTAGAGACAAGGTCTTGCTACGTAGTTCACAGGGGCTTTGAATTCACTTTGTAGCCCAGGCTGGAGTCAAACTCACAGTGATCCTCCTGCCTCAGCCTCATCAAGAACTAGAGTCATGTGCCACCAGGCCCACCTGAAGATATAGAAAGTATTTTAAAAAATAAAATGCAAAAACAAAGAACGTATTCATTGACTTGGTGGCATAAGCAAACAGATGATTTAAATTGTAGGAAGAATGTTCAGAAATGTTTGGTGAACTAAAGAATGGGGGAAAATGAAACAATAAAAAGAAATCCAATTGTAGTAATTATATTGTTAGTAAGGGTAGGATATTGTTATTCTAAAAGTATTAAACATGCTGTATCATATAGAAAGAGCATAAAGAAAGAACACAAATCAGATCAAATCTCTATATCTACTTCTCATTTACAGGAAACACAGGGACCACAGAAACAAGTTAAATAACAGTAAGGAGGTGGGTGCAACCAATCACAAGTACAGAACGTGGCAAAGTCCACAAAATCATGACTTAGTTTCGTCAACAAACTAGTTGTGAAGTAAACAAAATGAGGGATGGTGGTGATTGCAGATTTTAAAATATTTAAGAGACATACCAAATACATTCTCTGATATTTCTTTCATGAAGAGGTGGGTGCTAATGTCTCTCTCCATAAAATGAGTTGGGCTTAGTGACTTGCTTGACTAAATAACGTGTGGTGAGAGTGACCTTATGTGCACTCTAGGGCTGGACATCAAGGAGCTGGGCTGTTGCCCTGTAAGCTTCTTGTGCGAGTATCTAGGATTCTTGAGACTCCATGTAAGAAGTTTGAATGCTCTTAGTTACCATGCTGGAGAGGTCAGCAGTGTAAGCACAGATATCGTCCTGTAAATGATTCCATTTTGGATCCTCCAGGCCAGACACTGCCAGTGTCACAAGGACCACAAGTGTCACTTAGATTGCTGAGCTTAAACACTGATGCATAGCATTGTTAGACATCATAAAATGGTTGTTATTTTGAGTCACTAAGTTTTGGGGTGATTTGTCACATAATTACAGATAACCAGGACAACACCTAATATTCTAGGTTGAAAATTATATATTGCTGGTAGAATGCAATTGGCAGGGATAAAAGATGCAGGGAAAAAGTAAAAGACACATTTTGGGGGGTGTGTACAATTAGTAAGGTAACACTGCATTGTGATGCTGGTGATTATATACATATAAACTGTGTGAGGAATTAATTTGCTTTATTTGAGATGTCAAAGCTAGTGAGTGACAGGAAATTGGTTTAGGGAGAGAGAGAGAAAAGATGCATAATTATTTCTTTCATTATGAAAGTGCATTCCTGACATCTCTGAGGACTAAGATTGTCCTGCAGTGAATATGATGCAAGTTAAAGAGGAAAACAAAATCAGGAAGTCAGCTTTTGGTCCTGCTGCTATATTTACCCACAAAAAAGGAGGCAGCTCTCAGGTGGGCTTTTGTCTAAATAACGTTCTGAAATCCAAGTGTAAAAGAACAATATGAAATCTCAATTCTCCCAAATGGTTTGGGGCGAGTTCAGCCCTTGAGCCCCTGGGAGGCTTGGTTCCCAAGGAGACTAATCCCACTTGCTCAGCATTAGCCCTCACTGGAGGAAAGAGCTCTAGCTTGGAGTCCTGCAAAGTCTCCAGTGCAGGCTGGAGTCAGGTCCCTTCGCTCTATAGGAAGTGAAATGTATTGATGTCAAAGCCACTCAAGTGAGCGTGCTCACTCAGGGTGCAGGAGGCGGGGCTGACGGTCCTTGCTGGAGCAGGCCAGCGATTTTACTAAAACGAATTGCATCACAGATAAGACTCTATCCCATAGGGAAGGAGATCAGTGGAAAAAAGCAGCTGAGATCACAAGGATAGGTGTACAACTGCGTTGGATAGTAGAAGCTCTAAGGATGAATTTTCTCTGAGGTATAGAATTATTTCTAGTATAAGTTACTTCTTGTGGCTTTATCGCCTACATTATGCCATAAACACAGTTGCTTTCATTTAGCCATGCCTTTGTTTGAGAGACATATTTCTTATTTGCTTGACACACTCGAAATCCCATTTAAGTCTTAAATCAGATTCTACCTGAAAAGGCCTTCACTCCTTTGGGCAGAACTGACATCTTTGCATCAATAATGGTATATTTAATTTATTTCTACTGAGACATGCTTCACATTATATTACAACTGCCTGTTTGCACAGCTGCCTTTCCACCAGAAAGCATGGGAGTCAGACCTTGTTTTCTCTGCATCTGCAGTACGAGCACAGTGCTAAGCACCTTGTAAGTGTCAATAACTTCCCATTGAGTTCTGATGAATAAGTGACTGCATGGATATTTGTGCACAAGGATCAACTGTGAATCAAGCTAAGTCATCAATATGTTATTTTTGTATGTCAAGGTTTGTAGTTGACAAAGCACTTTTCATTTCAGTCATTTTATTGACTTTCTCTCAGATAGGCTCATATTATTCCGTCTGCATAGGTGGGACTATCAAAGCTCATAGGATAAGTTTTCTGTTGTCAGCCAGGTAGTAAAGACAGGGTTAAACCCCCACTCTCAGTTTCTGGCTATAGTTTCAGCACTTTCTGAACTCTACTGTGTGGACTTAGAAGTTCTGCAAATATAGCCGCTGTCTTGCACCTGAAAAGAGGCCCCCGCTTTGTCATGGGAAAAGGAGAGATGATGCTGATTTCATAGCATGCTGTGTTGGTAAGGAATGGTTGGGGCCCAAATGACGAAGATCATGGACATTTGTGGAGACGTTATTTTGTGTACAATAGGTGCTTTCATGTACACCATCACCAAAAAATGGGGGGGGGGAGATGAGATGACCTCCATTGGGCACACGCGGACAGGGTAAGATTTCCAAGGATTATGTGCCTGTTATGTAATTCTCACAACCCCCCCAGGGCAGTTATTCCCATTCCCAGTTTTCAGATGAGGAATCTGAACCTCAGGAAGATGAACTGTTTTGTTTAAAGATGATTACCTAATCACAGGCAGGACTAGGATTGGAATTTGACCTCATCTAACTTCAAGTCAACTGTGGTGCAGCACTCCAACTGTCTGCAAATAAAGGAAGCTTTTTACAAGGAAATCTTTTCATATCTATTTATTTGGAATATGCCTATGTTAGGATTTAGGTAACTCTCAGGGGCTTAAGAGATTTTTCAAACATAAGATGTCAAGTGTAGAGTCCTGGGCATCGGTGATTAGACACTGGGTGTCTCAGCCTGAATTGCAGCATCCTTGAACTGAAATGAAAAGGACAAGGTACCTGAGCCAACTTGAATAAAAAAGTAAAAAAAATCTATGTTCAACTATATAGCTTTGAGGAGTGGCTACTTTGCCTTTTACATTAAGCTTTTCTTCTTTGGTAAGGTTGTAATGCTCAAAAGCATTTCTGCCACAGCTGAAAAACAGGTTTTAAAGAAAAGACTTTATAAAGGAAAGGAACAGTCTGTACCGCCTCCACTTGGACTTCTCATCTAAGCTATCCTATAAGAACTTAGAGAACATCTTGTCACTCACAGTGTTTCCCATAGTGATCTCAGTTCATCCACATGAACCTTGTGACAGAGAAATGTGTAAGGAAAAACTGCCAGCTTTTTGTGCTTCAGACAGGTGAGAGTAAGCCACAACCCGGCTATGGGACAGCCAGCTAGCAGCTGAGGATCTTCTTAGGAGTTTCTTTTAAATAGCCAAGCACCCTATGAGGCGGGCTGTCTTACTTACATTTAACACGAGGAAGCCAAACAAAGCATGTTTGGCTGTCTCGTCTGAAGCCGTGGACTCAGGGGAGCATGGGTTTCAACCCAGGTCACAGGGATATTGAGCAGTGAGGCTAAGGCCAGAACCCAAATCCTTTCTGAATCGTGGTCTAACACACTGCTTCCACGGTCTAATAATTGTTCATTTTTACAAAGTGAAAGTGGGTCAAATAGAACTTGAAGTTGAGCTTCCAAATGTAACGGACATTTTGGAAGGCCACTTAAATGGTAGACCACGGAGAGGTTCCAATTCGTCTTCTGTCCTAATATGTTGGGAGATTTAGATACACGCTGGCTTTCTCTCATACAAAAGCTGGCTTGATGAGTAATATATTCCTTTCACCCTCGTGTCTTTCTGCCTTTGTACTAATAAAAGATGGGACAGATGGTGGCTTCAATTTCCTGTAAACTAGTTGTCACTTCTAACAACTAAGGGGTAGAAGAAAGAGGACTGGCTTTGGAAGTTCTGCGGGAACTCAGACCGGAACCTTACTTAGGGCCAGGGCTAGAGCCAGAGAAACAGTTTCCTTTCCCTATGGACAAAGAGGCGGAGAGCTGTTACATTCTGCCAGGGGCTGGCTTTGTATTCAGGCTGGATTGGGTGTGGTCTTGGCGACTCCTTGAACCTCTCCGAGGCAGCGTTCTCCTTTTCTAAATGGTGGTATTAACAGGTGAACCCCAGAGCCGCAGTTCGAAGATTAAATGAGATAGTGTAGGGGCAATGCTAGACACAGCAAACCCTTGGAAGCTGGTGGCGATTCTTGTTACCAGAGCTGGGACGGAAACCCGCGTCTCTGGATGGTTGTCGTCTCCACCTCAGACCTGTTTCAGGCGCCAGGATGCGGTTGAGCGGGAGGTGAACCCGAGGTTGAGGACAGAGCCTTCTCCTCGCCCCCGGCGGCTGAAGTTCGCCCAAAGAAACGCCCCGGGGCAAAGGGAAAGGAAGGGGTTAAAGCCTGAGAAAGCTCAGAAAGTTAGAAGAGCGCCCTCACCGCGTCACCCCGCCCCACCGAGTCGGCTAAGCCCCTCCCCTCCGCCACCGGGGCGGTCACGCTGCGCCTCCGCCCTCCGCCCCTTGCTTACAAGATCTAATGAGCTCCCCCGGGAGGCCGAGCGGCGAGCCGGGCCGGAGCGCGGAGGCAGCGCCACGCCGGGGCCGGAGCCTGCCGGGGCCGCCCGGGAGCCGCGCCGATGGCTGTGCAGGCGGCGCTCCTCAGCACGCACCCCTTCGTGCCCTTCGGCTTCGGGGGCTCCCCGGACGGGCTGGGCGGCGCCTTCGGAGCCCCGGACAAGGGCTGTTGTTTCGAGGACGATGAGAGCGGAGCGCCGGCGGGTGCGCCGCTGCCTGGAGCCGAGGGCGGGGACGTGCGCGAGGCCACCCGCGACCTCCTCAGCTTCATCGACTCGGCGTCCAGCAACATCAAGCTGGCGCTGGACAAGCCTGGCAAGTCCAAGCGCAAGGTGAACCACCGCAAGTACCTGCAGAAGCAGATCAAGCGCTGCAGTGGGCTCATGGGCGCCCCCGCGGGCCCGCCCGCGTCTCCCGGCGCGCCCGACGCGCCTCCCCGGCGGCCGCCCGCCGGCCCCAGCGCCCCGGCCGTCGCGGCCCCGGCGCCCAGCAAGGCGGCGCCCCGGCGGGAGGCGGCGCAGGCCGCGGCAGCCAGCCTGCAGAGCCGGAGCCTGGCCGCGCTCTTCGACTCGCTGCGCCACGGCCCGGTCCCCGGGGGCGCCCAGCCGGCGGGGGGCGCGGAGGCCGTGCGGGCGCCGGGCCTCGGCGGGGCGAGCGCGGGCGGCGCCGGCGGGGACGCGGTCGGGCCCGCGGCGCCGGGCGCCAGGAAGGTCCCGCTGCGGGCGCGCAACCTGCCGCCGTCCTTCTTCACCGAGCCGTCGCGGGCGGGCGGCCCGTCGGGGCCCGGCGCGAGTCTGGGCGAGCTGGAGAAGGGGGCGGAGGCCGTGGAGCTCTTGGAGCTGCTGGGCCCGGACTACGGCGCCGACTCCGAGGCGGGCGTGCTGCTGGCCGCGGAGCCCATCGACGTGTTCCCCAGCGCGGCCGCGAGCCTGCGGGGACCTTTGGAGCTGGAGCCCGGCCTCTTTGAGCCGCTGCCGCCCGCGATCGTGGGGAACCTCCTGTACCCCGAGCCCTGGAGCGCCCAGAGTTGCCCGCCCGCCAAGAAGCCGCCCCTGGCTGCGGTCCGGGTTGGCTTGACCGTGAACGAGCCCTTGCGCCCCCTGTACCCCGCCGCCGCGGACTCTGCGGGTGGCGAGGACGGACCGGGCCCGGTGGCCTCCTTCGCCCCCTTCTTTGCAGACTGCGCCCTGCCGCCGCCGCCCCATCCGGTGTCCTACGACTACAGCGCGGGCTACGGCCGCACGCCCTACTCCGGCCTCTGGCGACCGGACGGGGTTTGGGATGGGGCGCCGGGGGAGGAGGGAGTGCACCCCGACTGACTGCGAGGTACGCGCCTTCCCCGAGAGACTGCAGTGGGGCGCGCCCTGCTCCCGGCCTCTGCTGAGCCTGAGAACGACGGGGAATGCACGCGCAGATGACACGGGCAGTAAAAGAGTCAGTTAATAAGAAAAAAAAAAAAAAAAACAAAAAACTTCACAAACACACAGGAAGACTTGTTGGGGATCGTCTTAGTCACGGCCTCAAGTGGACCTTATTTAAGCCGTCGCTGGTTTCTTACTGGACTCCCCACCTCCCCAAAGCAAAAGAAAACCAAGATGAGTTTGGGGAATCATGGGGGGGGGTTGCAGAAAGGGTGGGCCTAGCCGTGCTTGCTCCCCGCCCCTCTCCAGCCTCTCAGCGAAGGTGGGTGCGTTCGGTTTACCCCCTGTGCACCTTGCCCTGGCCCCTTCCCTCGAGTGCATTATGAATTAAAGCCTATGTTGAAAACAAATGGAGCGAAGGTGCATTGTTATTGACCTGAGTATTTTCTTAGCGGACAGTTCTTTTCCTGCGGCCGCTCAGAGTTAGCAGGGGAGAATGTTACTGAGGACACCGGGCCACCCGACCCCTGCGCTCTGAAAGCTGGTCCTAGGGTGCGGTTCTGTTGTCTGTTCCTCAAGTTCGCTCTCTTCTTTCATTCCTCCCTCCTCTGCTGCCTTCTGCTTCCTTGCATCTATTCCTACTCCGCGTGTGCCGCCGCTTGCTTTTCTTGCAGATCTTTGAGGCAGGAAGCAAATCTGGCAAACTTGGTGTCCATTTCTCTCCCCGTTTTCTATTTTGGAAGGAGAGTTGAGGAAGTTGTAGCCTCTTTTTATCCAAATTTCCTTGTCGGAGATAGGAGGATTACAGTATTCTTCGGCTTCTCACTTTGGCAGAGCTTCTTGGGTAGCTGTTATGTGACATGTATGCAGAGCTCAAGGCTGCACGGTGCTTGACTGGCTCTGCAGCTCTCTGTACGATGTAAGCATAGAACGGCTTCTGTGCACGGAAGTGATTGGGAGTGTGATTTCTGTGCTGTTTTGGCTCATCTGTTTGCCCCACGACTGCCCTTTCTTTTACAAGCTGTGCACTTCTGGGTCTCTTCCTGTTCCACCCGCACCTCTGGACTGGGTTGCTGCCTGCTGTGGCTCCTCGCTTAGTATTTCCAAACTGTCTTTCCCTATGGCAGGGGATAGTGACAGGTGTGAACTTTGCAAAGGAGCCCCTCTGCTCCCTGGATAGCAGGTCTGATCACCACCATCTGAAGGGCCCCTGGAGGGAAAAGCGCGATCTGCTGCCTGACGGGGTGGGGTGGGGGT
>PVLD010026690.1:0-21842 GCA_004027595.1 Dinomys branickii | reverse complement strand
CTGAATAATTGGACTCTACAGGCTATAGGGATTAAAGTTGTATAAATTATTCAAGTAAATTTTTTATTTTAATATAAGGTTATAAAGCATTTTCCTATTGTCTATAATACTAAACCTAAATTATTCCTCCTTATTTTTCAGATCATTCATAGTTTATATGATATTATACCATATAATACTATATACTTTATGTATTTATTGTTCGTGTAATATTATACTACAATTCACTCTAACATCGTAATCAGATCAGTGATGTTCCAACATAACTTAAAACTAACATGTTTATTTTTACTTTTTAATTAGATTCATATGTATGGACAAGATTTATGTTATCACAAAATTTTCAGTTTATGCAATACAGTTTTATTCAATGAGATATACAGTGAATACGCAAACACTTAGAAAAAATAATTTCAGAATATAGTGACTACCAGGAAGAAAACTAAGTTCTTGATATTATAAGCAGTTAGATGTGAGGGAGGATTTATAATATTTACTTTTTCTGATGTGCAATATCCTTCAGAGCGATGAGATCTGAGCCATTTCAAGAAACTGTTCGCGATTTGAAAATGAAGTTTGTCAAAGCAAAGGGAATGTTTAAACTTTACGTCAAGTTCAAATTTCATTTCCTGTGTAAAAAAGGGAAGTCTTATGTGATTCAGGAAAACCATGTTGGAACAATATTGTACTGAATAAAGTAAAGAATACAAATAGAGACTGTCTCATGGAAAAACTTTTACTGTGTGAAAAATAAAATGTCATTGGAAATTTTTAAAAAGGTATCTTAATCTGGCTGGTTTTTTTCTGAAAATTTGTCTAGTCCTGGGGGTGGAGGAGAGTTGGTTATAGAAAAGCATAGATGTATGTAGATGTAGTGAAAAGAACCTAGATTTTTAGTTTTAAATAATAAATTAATAGTTCTACCATTCCTTCACACTCAGCAACACAATTAGAGGTAGTAAAGGTTAAGGACAGGATTTAACCAGACTCTAGTGAACATACAAAGCAAAGACGGTCTTGAAAATATCCTTCAAAATCAGCATAAGTGTCGTTTGCATACATACCATCCTTGGTAACTTATAAAGGGTATCCATTTAAAAATCAGTGTCAGGGCTGGGAATATGGCTCCACTGCACAAGTGCTTGTTGAGCAATCACAAGGTCCTGAATTCAATTCCTGGTACAAAAACAAAAAACAGCAACAACAACAAAAATCAGTGCCACAGAGGTAATATTATGGAGGCTATTGAACATTGCATAATTATGTAAGAAAAGATCCAACATTAGATAGTAAACTAAAGCCAAATAAAAAAGCAACAACCTAAATGATATATTAAGATGAAAGAAGTGATAATCTATAGCAAATATTGCTATGAGATAGGATAAAATAAAGTCTGAAAATAAATTACTAATCATATTCTCTTTCTTCTTTAAAAGTCATTTCAATTCATTTCCATCTGCAATTGTATCAGTTCAAATGATTCATTGCTGACCAAGTAGACTATGTTTATATATACAGAAACATCTATATGCTTGAGAGAGCTGTACTATGATGAAAGATTTTGGTCCTGTGATTATGAGTGCTGAAAAGTTCTACCATCTACCTACCTGCCAAAGGGAGCAAACCGGTGGTTTAGTTGTAGTGTGACCTCAAGGCTTGGGAAGCAGGGAAATTGATGGTTTATACACAAATTTAATGCCAAGAGAAGGTCACTGTTGTATTTGGGAACCCAAATTTCCCCACAAAGACTTGCTTTGTTGAAGGCTTTGCTGTCAATTAATGTGTTCATAGTACGTGATCAAGTGATGTGTACTCTGTACACGTTGGGGAATTAACCCATTGATGAAGTCATAGTTTGATGACAGTACGGATATGTGAACAACAGCTCGAAGGTCTGTGCTAATGCTAGCAAGTGGAGGGGGGCAAGCCCTAGCAGACTACAACGTGTTCACAGCGCCCTCTTCTCTGGCTCTTTCTCTTTGCTTTGCTTCCCTTACTGCATCACACCCTTCTGCTAGGACATTTTCTGTCTCTGCAAAGTCCTAAAAGCAATGGATGCAGCTGAACATGGACGGAGACCTATAATACTCTGAACCAAAATAAGTCATTCCTCTTTGTGGTTCATTTTTCTGTGTCTGTCTTTCATAGCAATATACAGCAAACCAAGGCACGTCCACTCTAGCATTTGCAGGCCAAGCACAAGGAAGATTGGAGGAGGTTCACCCCTCATATGGAGGGTAATCTCCCATGGAGTTCACCTATTCATGTGCTAATTTCATGCACAAACTCTCACAGACAACACTGTCCTATTCAGAAATGACACTATTTTCCTTCTGTAAGCAGTCGTTTTGACTGGCAAATGTGAACATTATAAAGACAAGAAAATCTATACTGACTACACTGACCATTTCATCATAATGTAAGAGAAAATATAGCTCATCTTGAATCTTTTACTTCATAAATTCACTAAAGAAACTCTCCTTTTCATGGATTAGAAATAAATTATTTTATTTTCTTACACACATAAAGAAAGAATTAAGATAAAGTGTATGAACATGTCTCCTTAAATATGAGTTTGAAATTTTGTGCAAGAATTGATTATATAATAACAAAGAAATTTTAAGCAGTGAATTAATTACCCTATATACTGGTTTGTTTATTGAAATTTTAGTAATTAATTGAATTGCCTACAGCTAACATTCTTTAAACATATTGAACTTTTATTAACAATTATATTTGAAAATATTCAATTACCATAGTACTTTAGTTCACAGATGGTTCTGTTTGTGAAAAATTTGGTTTACAAATAGAAGCATTTGGCAAAATTTTGTTTTGTTTGTGAACTTTGTAGAAGGTGACAAACACTACCACATCCATCTTTTCTGCATAAATAGGAACATAGCTATCTTTTTCAAAATTGTGGAACATATTAAATTTGTGAATCTGTACCATAAAAACTTTATGAAAGAAATTCTTCAGTCATTTGAGCCTTAATGTGAAGATTATATTTTACAGATGAAAAGCTAAAGTTTAATAGTTTAAGGGAGAAAAGATAACTTTTACAGTAATATATATATATATATATATATATATTTAATTATTTTTCAAAAATCAGACTAACAACTGCATAAACTCAACTTTTTAAATATTTTTTGTTTGTCTGTTTGTCTTGTGGTGCTAGGGATCAAACCCACAGTTTTGTGCATGCAAGGTAAGAACTCTACCACTGAGCCACATTCCCAGCCCCTTGAACTTGTATTTAAATACACAATTAACACTGAAATAATGTGTAAATCTAAATTAGAGGGAGGAACAGTGCTAGAAACCGGACAGAAATTTTAAAAAGTGGATAAATCTTAGGGATGGTCTCACCTTTCTGAAATACATTAGAGATAGGTCCTTCCCTCTATTTCCCTGCTGACAACCAGCAGAGGGTGCAATTTCTCTACAGCTACCGCTGCAGCTGTATTGGAGGGCCTTCACCTGTTGCAAGTATCTGTCTTAACCACGCAGGGTTGAATTTGGACCAAGAAAGAGACTTGATCTTTGACACATCAGCAGCCATAAACTTAGACCGATCCCAGATAACTCTGCCTCTTTTTGTCTACTATAATAGCAGTGGTTCCCTCCCACTCTTGAGACGTGTCTAAAAGTGCTCTGTACAGTGTACTGAACCCCTGTATAGCAATGCAGGCCCAAGCCAAATAAAGCCTTACTGTGGTGGTTCTGTAAATCTTCTTGTGATTCACTGATTGGGCAGTGTGTGCTCAGGTGAACCTGCAAGTCTGGTAGCTCTTAAAAAGAGATACCGTGGGGATTCTTGTCTTGTTCCAGAACATAGAGGGAAAGGTTTTAGCTTTTGCCAATTTAACATGATAATGGGTGTTGGTTTGTCACAAATGGCTTTTATCACGTACAGTTAAAGTCCTTCTATATCTATTTTCTTCAAGGTTTTTATCAAGAAAGTGTATTTGACTTTGTCAAAAGGTTTTTAGCTATTTGTGTGATTATGTATTTTCTGTCTCTGATTCTGTTTATGGGTCTTGGTTACTTTTCTCTCATTGCTGAGACAAAATACCCAACACCCAAAATGAAAGAAGCAAAGTTTATTTAACTTACAGTTTGTGGAGGTTTCAGTCCATACTTGGCTGGCTCAGAGGCAGAGTGGCACATGGCAGATGGCAAACTTTCATGGGAGCAGAGCACAGCAAAAACAACCAGCAAAAGGGAAGAATGGCTGCAAGCAGCCTCTTTCCTTCACTCACATTGTAAACAGGCTACCCCCACACAGGGGGTGTGTAGCTCTCGCAAAATCTTCATGCCCTCCTCTTCCACAGGCTCAGGATGTAGACAAAGTGCCCTGCTTCCTGCTGAGTCACTCAGCCAAACCTCTAGACTCCCCAAGATGACACAATGTATCAACCATAACATTATGTAGTATATTACAATTGATTTGCATCTTTTGAATCATCCTTTTATCACTTGTGTGAAACCTACATGATGATTGTCTATGATCTTTTTGATGATTTTTGCATTCCATTTTCTTGCATCGTAATATAACTTTTGCATCTATATTCACTAGGGACATCGTTGTGTAGTGTTCTATTTTGATTTGGTGTTTTACGTTCTGTTCAGAGTGATGCTGGCTTCCAGAAGTGAGTTTGAAAGCACTCCTTCCTTCCCATTTCACTGGTGTTTGCGTTTTGGTGGTGTAATGTCCTTACAGTTCAGCAGTGTTACCAGCAGGTCCTGAGCTTTTGTATTTTTTAGTTGATAGACGTTTTTATTATTGTCCTGTTATTGTGTTGTGTCTGCATGTCTCCCCAAATCTTCATGCAGTTAATGGGGTGGCTTTTAGAGTTTATGACTGATCCATGATCCAATGCTTGGATTATGGGTGTGAGAGCTATACGCGCCCTAGGGAGGATGGTTTGTATATGTATGTGGGAGAAAGAGGCTGCTTCTCTGCCATCCCTCCCTTTTACTCTTGCAGCCATTCCTCTTTGCACTTGTTGCTTTGCTGTGCTCTGCCGCCATGAACTGTTGCCCTCTGCCATGTGCCACTCTGCCTCAGAACCAGCCAAGGATGGACTGAAACCTCCACAAACTGTGAGCTAAATAAACCTTTCCTTCCTTCATTTTGGGCATTGGGTATTTTGTCTCAGCAATGAGAAAATAGTAACCAAGACATGTCCCAATTTTATTACTTGTTGTTAGAGTATTCAAAATTTTAATTTCTTCTTTCTTTAATGCCTTGTCTCACCACTTCTATTAAACATACTTCTGCAAATATTAACAATAGTAATCAGTCAGGAGAAAGAAATAAAAGAGATAGTTATGGGAAAGGAAGAAATCAAGTCATTATTATTTGCAGATGAACTGATAATCTACATAGAGGACTGAAAGAATTCAACCTCAAAATTCTTAGAATTAATAGTGCATTTCAGTAACGTAATAGGATACAAATCAACACACAAAAATCAATAAAATTTGTGTATATCAATAATGAATTCAGAAAAAGGATATCATTTACAATAGCATCAAGAAAAATTAAGCAGCTAAGAAATAAGCAAAGAAATCAAAGACAAAATGAGATTGAAGAGGACAATGGAAAAATGTCCTCTGCTCCTGGATAGGCTGAAACAATATTATCAAACTGACCACACTCTCAAAACTGATATGTCAATTCAAGGAAATGATCAAGAATTGCAAATGCAATACTGGACAGTAAGAGCAAAACAGAAGGTACCAAAATACCTGGCTTCAAATTACACTACTAACTGATATGTAAGCAGCCTATATGCCCATCAAGAGATGACTGGGTAAAGAAAATGGGATATACATATCCTGACTCTAAAGAATGTTCAGCCTGAGGTCACTTGCCATTTGGAAGACAATGGATACACCTAAACACTAGATGTTGATTGAAGTAAATCAGCGTGTGGCACCTCTCATTTCAGCGTTGTAAAGTATAATTTAAAAGCAAAACAATGTATTCATAACAGAGACTAGAAGAGAGTTCTTTTGCAAAAGGGTAAAAGTATAGGAGACTGAGAACAAGGAGAACTAAAAATATTTAAGACGTGTCATGCATACGTCCCAAATACCTATAATGAACATACACATCATATGTCATAAACACCATACATGATACACATGAACTTAAAATGACTATAATCACAGTAAGAATGAAAGTGGGGAAAGAAGGCTAAGAACTGGAGGGATGTGGATGGGAAACTGAGGACGATTAAAGAAGAATCAAGATGTGTTATCCGCATGTGCATACTCCCTGAGATGAATGCAGACTTCGTGAATTGCAAACATGCATTAATAAAATAAAATTTAACAAATAAATAAAGAGCTAGAAGCACGAAGTACTGCTGTTTTGGAAGAATTCCAGAGACTGGCAGCAGAAAGCGAAGATCACTGAGATCAGTGGCTGGAACTAGCGTGAACCAGCAATAGAGACCCACAGAGACTGGTGACTATTACAGCTGATTACATCGGCTGTTGGCAGCATTTGGAGAAAAGCAATAGACACTGGCAGCATCAACTACCAATGATTGGCGCTGGCCAGTGTTCACTGGCAGCAATGATGAGTGACAACCAAATGCCGCCACTAACGTCACTGACTGGTGTCAGTGATCAGCATTAAGCAGCCACGGCAAGTGGCAGTGACCAGGGACACTTGGCAGAGAGTAGCAGAGAGCACAGGCACATCGGAAGCTGCAGGAAGCTTTTGATAACTGCCAGGGATTATCCTTTGCTATGAGGGGTAGATGAAAACTCTGGACTGTAACACTAAGGTCTCGGAGACACTGATTCTTACAGCCACAGCCCACCCACGGAAATGCACTTGGTCAAATTTCAATAATGCAATTTGGTTTTAGAGTGAAAGACTCCAGGGTAATAGGTTAAAACACCAATATTATCCAGATGGACAATTATACAGAGATTAAAGCCTAAATGATTTAGATAGGCAAAGCCACAGGAGGCATAAACTCATAACCCAAAACTACTACAAACAAAAGAAAAGGCCACAATCTATCTTTTCAATGTACTAAGATAAACTAGTATTAAAAATAAAACCAATTAACCTATATAGTGAAATACTTTTGAAACAATAAAATTTGTAATGTGAGAAAGTATTTGAACTTCTATTTACTGTTTACTTTCTTTTACTTTGTTCTCTCTTTGTATTTCTTCTGTAAGGATCTTTTAGGCTTATGTTTTGTACTCTGAGTAACTACTTTGAAGACAGTGATATACAGCCTAAGAACTATTGGTATTCTATTATTATTCATTTAAGAAATTTTATTTTTTCATAAAATAAAATTTTAAAAGTTACAGAAATTGTGAAAAAATCACTATAATTAACTTTAAATAATAATGAATATACATGTTAATAATTTAAAGAAAACAATAGTGATAGCATATGTAGAAAATGTGAATATGAATCTTCTTCCTGGGAGCAAATTTGGAAATGAAAATAAAAAAGAAAATTCAATAAACATTATAATAAAGACATAAATTATTATTCATATAAGGTTATTAAATGTACATAATAATATTCTGTAAAAATAAGCATATCAGTATTGCAAAAAATATCTAAATATTGCAGAGGCAAAATAAGAGAAGTAATATAGTTTAGCCATATATTCAAGAATCAACCGTGATGGATTTTTTTAAAAACTACAAATAGATCCTTCATATTTTCTTTCTTCAGAACTAAGGGATATCTCTGAAGATAATTTGGAGAAAGGTACAATTAGTTGAAATCAGAATATTGTATAGTAAACATTATAAAAGCCTGAAAGGTAAATGATATCATAATGACTCATTAACTGAATAGAAATATACCTGAGAACTAATTTAACTCTTGGATATTTGAACAGGACTAAATAATCTGTTTTGGTAATTTGCAGAATTAAATGGAAAGTAAGCCTGGGGGAAACTCTCAAATGAAACTTCAAATAATGAAAGACTCAATATCATCAAAATGTCATGCCTCAAAAACAATACACATTACAAAAGAATACACTAGAACTGACAAAATCAATAATAATCAAATCCACATTCACTTTTGATGGTAGAAATAGAAGATCAACACTGCATTAGCAAGTGTTTCTAAGCAAGAAAAAGAAATAAAAAGAGTGTTCACAGGAAAGGAAGAATTAAAATTATCTTTATTTGTAGATGGCATGAATGTCTATGTAGAAAATCCCAAAAAAATCTACCAAGCATTCCTAGAATAAACAGATTCAGTTAAAGTAGAAAGATACAAAGTCAATGCACAAAAATCAATAATGTTGTTGTACACCAATAATGAAACAACTGAGAAAAAAATTAGGAATAAAGGAGACCATTCACAATAGTTCCTAGAAAAATTAAATATTTAGGGAGTAACCAGACTAAAGTGAAAGATCTATGCAAGAAAAAACAACAGAATTATGAAAAAAGAATATCAAAAAGAACATCAGAAAATGGAAAAATATCCTATGTTCCCCAGTATGAAGGACCAATACAATAAAAATGGAATAGCTCCTAAATTGATATAGAAATGTAATGCAATTCTAATTAAAATGTCAATAGCATTCTTCACATTCTTCACTGGAGAAAATTACCCTAAAATTTATATGGAACCAGAAAAGAAGCAGAATAGAAGAAGCAGTCATGAATAACAATAGTAAAGGAAATATTTATAAAAATATTTTCTCTGCAAAGAGAGAAAAATTAGTTATCTTTAAGAGACACTAAAAATTTCTACATATGCTTCATGAGAAAAAAAACCTGAGGTAGTTTTTGTATCGAAGAAAGTCTGTGAAAAAAAGAAATGGATGAGCTTATAAACAATTTCATGTCTGTCTCTAGAAAGTGAATAATATTATCTGGGGATAAAAGAGCATGATTTTACCCCCAACAACACCTTTCCTATTTACTTATTTCCAAAAGCATTTCACAGGCATACAAATTTTTTTCGTTTCTTCTTTCAGTAAGTTTGAATGGTAATCAAATGTGTCAGTAAATATATAAATTAAGATAAAATAATTAATCTTCTATTTTACACTTTAGAAAAAGAGGAAAATGCTCATTGATTTTAATTCTGTTATATGTGTCAAACTGAAGTTTATCACTAAAACAAGTAGACTACTTGTGAAATCCATAGAGAAGAGTAGAATATTCAAGATAAAAACACTGGAATAAAAATAAAAATTTAACAGAAATAACAGTATGAGGAAAAAGACAAAAGAAGAATATAAATTTGTATTAAGTTTACTAATAATTATATTAAGCACTTCAGAAGCTGCAGGAAGAGTTTTTGATAACTGACAAGGATTATCCTCTGCTATGTGAGGGGAATAAAACAATATTTTGAAAACAGTGAAAAAACATTAACTCTTTGCAGTATTAAACAGAAAAATATTATTAAAAAGGCACGGCCAGAGTGAAAATAGAACAGAAATATATGAAGACAATGAGCTCCATCAAATATGTCTTTGTTACTGTTGTCATTAATCAGACAAAATACCCAGCACCGAAAGTTAGAGGAGGAAAAGTTTATTTCTGCTCACAGTTGTAGAGATTTGTAGAGGTTTCAGTCCATATCTGCCTGGCTCCAAGGCAGCATGGCATGGAAAACAGGCACCACAGAAGAGAAAGAGTCCATGGCTGGCAGAAGGCAGCAAAGCAAGCAATCAACCAGCAACTTCTTCTGCCCCTTTTACAGTATATCTAATATATTCAGTTTAGTATATCTAGCTATTTAGCATCACATGCTCTGGATCCAGTCATCTCTGTAAAAACCCACCTGTGACTGCATGAGGGTTTGGGGGTTCATGTAGACACAAGCCAACAGTTAGTCTCCAAGAGTGTAGATTAATCTTGTTTGCTAGATGCTTATATTGTCACAATTTTATCAAAGAAATGATTGAAGTGTGCGTAAAAACTGATAAGATTTTAATGTCAAACAATTGGTAAAATCTACAAATATATTTATATATATGTATATATATATGTATGTATATATATATATACACATATATGTATATACAAAAGTCAAACATGTTAAACTATTTTCATATAATTCAAATACAATGCTTTTATTTGCACATTGATAATTTATCAAAACGTTAGAACATGTCAGTGATAATGACTTAAACATATTTTTCCTGTAGAAAAAAAAAACTTTTTTTATTTTGTTGAGTTAACTTACCCATTTAAGCATTACTGAACTGTGCTTGATATTCACTTAGTAATATTATCAGAAGATTTTTTTGGCTAATATTTTTTATGGTTTGTAGTCTTACCTCTCATATAGTCAGAGGTGCATCCATATGTGTGTGTGCATGTGTGTGTGTGTGTGCATGTGTGTGTGGGTTCCCTGAAATATAATGTATTTTGGAAAATTACATTATGGCATTATCTAGACAAAGAAGGTCACAGATAAATATGTTAGCAGTAAGTAATCTTTTAAAATTTCATATAAAATATAAAGTTTTAAATTTCTAATGAATTGTTTATACATGAGCTGAAATATGAGAATTTACCTAATATCACAATTTTGACTAAAATCTTTACACAATACATTAATTCTTATAAAAGTTATATTTCCTAATTTGATACAAATGCCTCCTGTACTATTTCTTGGCCTTGAGATTATTTTTACTTGATGAATGTTATTAAAAAGATGAGATTGAGATACTTTTTCTAAGCTTTAATATCTTAAGGAAGAGGTGTGCTTCATTTCTAATAGCTTTTCATCAAAATGAGGGCACATATATTTTCTATTGTATCAATACAAATATTCCTCATTTTCACCATTAAAAGATTATTCTTTATATGTTAGCTTAAAGCTCCTCCCAGCATCCTACCTTGGCCCCTAGATTTAAAGTCAGGCAACTTCCTCCTGGCTCTCATCTCTGTCACTAACTCAAGCTCTGCCATCTACCCTAGGCTCTGAAAGACTGCTGCCCATTGGGCAGCAGGGAGAATTCTGCTTTGAACCCATGCAGTTGTAATTGCTGTGCTAATAAATCTTTCTGACTCCACTGGTAATTTCCAGGTCCCCGCCTTCCCCCCAAAATTCTGAATATTACTTGTAAAATGTTGTTTTATTAAAATTTCTATTTATGAGACTGAACATAATACAAACTGAAAATGAGATGTGGTCATGTTCTTCTCTATTATAAGTCACATAAAAATTATTCCAAGTATATTTTCCAGGAACAACTTTTCACATTAAAATTTTGGACACATTTCTTCACTCATTCTTTAAATAAATTCAACTGCAGGTCCTCTAGGGACCACCAAATGGATGAATTAATTGTACAATTTCTGCAGAAATTTCTTGGAGTCACAAATAGATTTTATCATTTGTTTGTCTAAGCTTTTAAATGCTCTTTGAAATAAAAACAGCACACTGCTTTACCCAATCACCTTCTCCATTGGAAAATGAATTTGTGTGAACTAGAACAGTTTTAAAATATTAGAGACGATTAGTTAATGCTATAATGTTTTGAGAAATCCTGACATAATTAAGAGAGAAGTGTTATGTATTAAAACATTGCAGATACCATAGCAGGATAATGGAACTGATCGAAATAAAGGGATGCTTTGTTTTAGCCTGAGAATTGTGTGCTTAAATTTCCCAAGATACCAAGAATGAAAGAGAAAGATCTATTTTCTGAGTCAGTCGATGGTTTATTCTTATAACGATGGTAAATAGCACCATCTTTCTTACCCTGAAATCAATTTCAGCACACAGAGCCTGAAAACAGTATTTAGCAAAGAAATTCAAAGTTACACCGATCCCATGTATGGCCTATGTGTACACTCTTTCACTTCTTTTCATTGTTGTGAATCATATCAACTCTTTCCAGATGAACAACATAATACATAAATGACATTCTTTTTAATGTGTGATGACAATTTTTGGAATGAAGACACGATGGGATGGATGGACGTCTCACTATATGAATAATTTCAGGTTTTATAAAATTGAGTATTAAGGACATGACATGTGCCAGGGCTTCCTGGCAGTCTGATTTAATGCGGGTACCTCAAACTGAGGTACAGGACGTGCCTTTCAGTTCTTTCCATTGTAGGCGAGGGTCCAGCACAATAGCTAAGGGAGTTTGATATGTGCTTAAGAGGGTTCAGACAGCGGAGTGGATTTCCACTTGGAGAAACGACAAACACAGGCGATTTTATTTTCTGTTGGTTCATGAAGCAGAGCTGCTACTGCATAAGAATAACATTAATAGAAGAATTTTTGAACACTAATTTCTTGTCTTTAAATCTTTAAGACATATCCAAGACAACTAACGTAAAGTCATTCAAAATGACTTGACAGGGAGTCAGGGAGGTCCCCTGGACCTCTGGAAATGCAACGTATGTGGATCTGACCACTAAAAACAAATGCCCATGGGGAAAATGAATCAGCTGCATCCCAAAAAGTATAACTGGGAAATCTCATGAATGAAAAGAGTCAACCTACATGTCTGTAGAACCCATTGGGCATGGCACATTGATAGATTCAAGATCTCTTCTGAGAGATGTACCGTTATCTTTTCTTTCTTAAAGTTTTTCATCTTTATTGGGCACAAGAGGTAGATTGCACAGACAAGTAGGGAAGAAAGAAGCAACACTTTCCCAGCAACAGACTCCAACAAAGGGTGACTTTTTGAAAGTTTAACTGAGTAAAGTAAGATACACTTGCTGCTATGTGGATCTAGATATCTTTATGGAGATGCCTGAGTTATATACCGCACTTGAAATAAAATCTACAGCTTTTAGTTGGTTAAGAATAGGAAATGAATGGAATTATTGTAATCTAAAGATGGAAGTATTTCCTTATGAAATAGTCCAAAGGGCAATTATGAAAAATAATACATAAAAGGTTTCGGGTTATCATCTATGAATCTTGCTGATCTACTTTACCGGAAAGTTTAATTATTTATATATCTGGAGATACATTTCTATAAAATGTGAAAAATGCTAATGATGGTACATTCAAAGCATGAATATGAGCCAACAGATTTAAAGGCTTCTTATGCTTTGTGTCACTAAAACACAATCAGTTTGTACATTGTCAGCTACCAAAAATTACTCACCTCTTAAAACAAGTATTCAGTTATATCAAAAGGAATTGTGTTACTCTAGAATGATTTCTTGTCTTGAGATCTGGATGTTACCTAAACACACATGTACATGAGGCTTGTTTAAAATATCTAAAAACATTAATTTCTGATGAAGTGTTTGAAAAGACAGACCATTGCATTTTGTTCCACCATCAAAATGATGGGAATTTGGACTGACATGGACTCGTATTTTATTTTTTGTGAATAAAAATTCAAATCTACAAAAAGAACCATTAGATTACATTGACAGCAAGATAGAGTATATTATAAGTAACTTCCCATAAATTCTCAAAAGCCTAAAATTGATCAGCACAAAATATGTAAAATTACAATGCATATTTCCAAATCATCTAACAAATAATTAAATATAGAGCTAGGGATTGAGAGAGGTAGATGGTTTAAATTTTACATGATTTAGACTTATCCACTACTTTTAGAAAAGGTTGTATCAACACAAGTATTAGAGCATATTACCTAAAATTAAAATTATCAAATGTGAAACCATTATCAAAATTTAACCTTTTAGTTTCTTAAATATGGCCAACCATGTTCTAAATTAAAGCAATTTCAGGGGTTCCTTTTATGCTTGGAATGTTTCCCCATTAGTAGTTTTCAGTGGTTCATATGTCTCTACCCAAATATTCCTTCAGTGAGAATCTTTTCTAAAAAGCCTGTCAAAATCTGTGATTACCTAAACCTTTGCCTATTATCTAAACCTTTAGATTATCTAAGCCTTTACTTGGTTACTTCATTCTAAAATGGTGTTGTATATGGATTAATATTAATTTGTGCAATGTTTTCCCTATTAAAATGTAAGTTTCCTGAGACAGGATTTTGTCAAATTCATATCTCAGTTTCAATAATCTGAAATAACACATTACATAATTAAGAGCTCAATAATTATTTCCTTCTTATTTTATAGATAAAAGATCACAAACGTGCCAGGCATGGTCTGTAATCCCAGCACTAGGGAGGCTGAGGCAGGAGGATCATTGAGAGTTCGAGATTGGCCTGGGCAACAAAGTGAGTCCTAGAACAGCCTGAAATGCATAGTGAGACCCTGTCTCAAAAAGAACAACAACAACAACAAAATCACACACAAAAAACAAACACACAAATATTTATAGAATAACACAAAACAATACAGGCAATACAGAATTTCAGACAAGGTGATAGGAAATTAAGAGTGGCTGATGTATCATATATGGACATCTTCAAATCGGTTACTCAGAAAAATATAGGCATGTAAGATTGATCAAACAACTAAACACTAACTATTCCCTTCCATAAAGCATTAAAAATCAGTAGTAACAAAGGAACAAATAAATTTTCTGAAAATATATGTTTTATTCTAACCAATATTTTCAAGTTATTAAGTTATATGGTTGCATATACAGGTCATTAGAATCCATAATTTTATCAAATAGACTCTAATTTCAAAGCCAAAACACAAAATAAAATTACTTATTCTCAAATTTAGGAAGATTGCGATACCTATCTTAGATCTGCATGAGTGGATAAAAATCATTTTAATCATTTCCCAATGATTAAAAAGAGCAACAGTAAAAGTGACTATCAGCATAAAGTTCTCTGAGCGATTCCTTCTCAGGTTTCTCTCTCAGCCTGGAAATCCAACCGGGGAAACAAACCATGTAGACATGAAACTCTGGGAAGTGTATAAAATGTGCACCTTCCTGTCTCTGTGTGGATTCTGGACCTTAGAATTCTATTGACAAGCTTGGTGGCATCTGCTCTATTTACCCAGCAGATATTGTATTGTGACTGTGCACATTCATCCTTGGATTTCACTTTCAGTCATCTCATGATCTCATGAATACAGTGAAATAGGGCTTCAGGATTAAATCAACCAAATTTGCATCTACACGTTTTAAATTCCAATATTAATTTTTGTTTGAAAGAATATAATTTGAACTCATACCATCTTGTATGGTGAAGCTCTGCATCATGTCCAATATGTTGTGGTTGTTGTCGTTGTTGTTGTTGTTACAGTCTTTGTTTCCTCAATCTTACATTCTTATACCCGGTGGACTGAGCAAGTTCGGTGAAAATGACAATATGTAATGTAGCAAACATTGTTAATTCCTGTCATTTTGTTTTGAGGTCATGTATCGTTTTTGTTGTTTTGGTTTTGTCTTCATTCTTGTTTTGTTAGTTTTTTAAATTTTTAAAATAAAAAAGAATATAATTTTGGGTTAATCTTAGCTCACAAAGTCCAAAAGTATAATAACAGTCTTATTATGAAAGTTGTATTTGCTGTGGATAAATATGATTCTTCAGCTTAGTTAGATCTTGTAATTCTAAAACCTTGAGTAAGAACACAAACTTTTCCACATTTGTGCAAGAGGAGTTTTGTTTCAGAAACTCAGTGTAACACACTCAGTGTTCTGAGCTCAACTTCATTATGGAAATTGCCGGGCTGGGGATATAGCTCAGGGCTGGGGATATAGCTCAGTGGAATAAGCGCTTGCCTAGCAAGCGCAGGGTCCTGAGTTCGATCCCCAGTACCGCAAAAAAAAAAAAAAAAAAAGGAAATTGCCTTCCTCTGATACAGTAATCTGCATCTAGATTTTGTCATCATGGTAAAAACAGCTTCCTCCAAATTTGTTTTACAAGGAAGTTGTCAGTTTGAAAATGATGTTTGCATCCTCTTAAAGAGAAATCATCCTGAAAATGACTCATTTTCTTTCAGAAAGACCCTACTAATGTTCAAAATTTCTTAAAAAAATATTCAATTACCTTCCTCAAATAATGTTTTATTTTTCAGTGGTTGGTTGGATGAGGTTTCACTGTCATAAATAGTTTATTCTAAAATAAACACAATAGATTGTGATTTAAATCAGCAAAACAAAATTTACTATTTAATGTGTCAAATGTTCAGAAAAATTAGTTCTTAAAAATAAAAAGATATGCATAATTTCAAGTTGAGGATTATGAGGCTCCCTGACTTGCCTTTGTTGCAAAAACAACTTCATTCTAGGTCTTTTCTGGTTCCAAGTGAATTTTTGCATTGTTTTCCCCAGTTCTGTGAGGTCTGCTATTGGTATTTTGATTGGAATTTCATTAAATCTGTAAACATTGTGGGAGTGTAGCTATTTTCACTATGTTGGTTCTTCCTACCTAAGAGGAAAGGATGTCTTTCTGTTATCTTTTACCTCTTTGATCTCTTTTTATCAGAGCACTGCTGTTTTCAATGTAAAGATCTTCTGCTTCCTCTGTTAGATTGATTCCTAAGTACTTCATTTTAATTTTTTTGAATACTATTGTGATAGATGCATTTTCCCTAATTTCTCTCTCAGAGAATTTGTTATTTGTATATAGCAACGTTATTGATTCTGCTACGTGGTTGAATTTCGTTATAAAATCTAGAAGTTTTTTTTTTTTTTTCATCTTTTTGAGATAGGGTCTCACTGTGCAGTTCAGGCTGGCCTTGAGCTCATTTTGAAGTCCAGGCCGGTCTCGATTTCACAACAATCCTCCTGCCTCAGCCTCCTGAGTGCTGGGATTATAGGCATGCACCAGCATGCCCAGAGAAATCTAGAAGTATTTTGGTGAGGTTTTGAGGTCTTCTATATAGAGTACCATGTCATCTGCAAATACAACTGCATTTTGTTATGAAATCTAGAAATTATTTGGTAGTGATTTTAAGGTATTTTATGTAGAGTATTTTGTGTCTGCAAGTTATAATAATTTAATTTTTCCTTCCTATCTTTATTCCTTTTATTTATTTCTCTTCTGTAAATGCTCTTGGTAATGTTTCCAGAGCTGTATTGCAGAGAAGTTGTGACAGTGGACAGCCTTCTCTTGTTCTTGATTTTAGAGTGAAAACTTGCAGTTTTTGACAATAGTGGCTGTTGGTTTGTCATAAATAGCTTTTATCAGATGGAGATAAAGACCATCTATTCCAACTCAATTTATAAAAGCAGCATAGTACTGGCAAGTGGGAAACAGACCCAAGGATCAACAGAGTATATTAAAGATGTAGAAACAATTGCAAACACCCTTATCTTAGACAAAGGGGCCAAAAACCTTCACTGGAATAAAGACAACCTCTCTCATAACTGGTGCTGAAAAAGCTGGCTTTCCATAAACTACTGAAAGTTCATAGTAGTGAGCAAGTATAGCAGAAAAACAGTACCAGGGAAGAAAGGGGCCTAGGGACTAAATATGAACTTTATGGTCATGCCTAAAAAGCATAAATCCAAATACAGCCATATGTGACTTTGTTAATCTTTTGGACATCTCCCAAGCCAATAAATTTAATAATTAAGCTAAATTTTCACACCTCAGAGGATTCCTGGCAGTCAAATATTTTCACTAATATTCCAGTCCCCATTGTGTATCAGAGAGGCATGAAGTCATTGGGATTAGGGGAATGATTCTCGGCCTGTACCATCCCAGAATCTCACTATCTTGCTTGAAATTGGGAAGTCATTCACAGTTGCATCATCATCCACATGCTGTCATTATTGCATTTATCAAGCACGCTGATACACTGTCCTAATTCACTTACTACTGCTGTATTATCACCTTCATTGAGATATGTACAGAAAATATGTCTGCTCCAACATTCCTAGTTCCCTGTAGTTTAGATTCTAGCTTCTGATTTAATAACGTTGTAGTCAAATAGTACGAAGTATTTTTAATTGCCTCTTTGTCTACGGTTGAATCTAGATGTAACAGTTATTTTTACTTTACAAGTGGAGATAAGATGCCACGCAATCTTCACTTCATTCAAGTTCTTGAATCAAAATCTGCTAAACATGGATAAACTGAGAAATTCATCTGAACTAAAGCTATGGTCTCCTCATAGCATTTCTCTTCCAGTCTTCCTAATTCTAATTAAATTTCAATTTTGTTTCTTGTACTGAAAACATCAGTGCACTTCATTCTTTATATCTAATATTCCATTTTAGAGCAAATTTTACCCCTTTAAAATTTATCCTGAAACTAATTATATCACTTCCATATTTTGCTTTCTCAAATGGTGTATTCTGAACAGCATAAGATGTCATTTGAAATATCATTTGGTGGGGCTCTTTGCTTCATGACACTGCAGTGACTTCCCAAAAAGACCTGTAGAATAAAATCCAAAATCATTAGAGTATGACCCACTGAGGATCATTATTGTCTAGCTCATACCTAAGCTTAAGCTGCATTTTCAAAATGTTGCTTCCTTCTTATGGTCTTATACATACTTAAAATGAAACTATATTTTTGTTATTTTTCAAACATCTCAATTTTTTCTTTTACTTTTTCTAATGCTTGAAATGCTAGAGCACATATTTTCCAAGCTCTTTGCTGTTTTTTTTTTAACATCATTCAGATCTCCACAGAAATTTCACTTGTACTGGAAGATCTTCTCTGATTACCTACTAAATTATCATAGGACTTCTCCGTGTTATTAAATATTACCTTATTTTATGTTTCCACAATATTCATAGCATAAAAACATGTCTATTTTCTTAGTACATACTCTTTTCTGTGTTTCTGCAGTAGAATTCAACTTGGTTAAGATAGGTTGCTTTGTGACATCTACTGCAGTATCTATAATGTGTAAAATGGTAAGTAACACATAAATAGAATTCATTAAACATTTGTGAATAACAGAATAAAATAAATAAATTGATAAATTTCATTTAATATTTAATAGTTGAGGAAACATGATTAGAAGGGGAAAAACGGATTAGAAGGATAAAAAGGAACACATGATATTTTTCAGAAACAACTAATAACTTTCTAAATGTTAAGTTACAAGAACAAAGAGAAAACAGTGGGAAATGGTTATATTTTTGGCCTTTACAGGAGGATAGTGGTAACATTTTTCTAGTATGAACATTTACTGTGGACAGACGATTATTTTTTGTTAAGATTAATTGGAAAATTTAATGTTGGAAGAGAGCTCACATATTTGGTTGGAAGAGTATAAGATTATCCTAAATAATTTGAAATTCAAGTGAATCTCTGAAAATTAACCCATGGGGGCAAAAGACCAAGAAAGTGTTTAATGTTTCTCATCCAGTTAAACATAGGAACGTATACAGGATGCTCAATAATGTTATGTCAATCAGCCAAGCTGATCATAGAGGGATGCATAGAATAAGGAAATAGTTTTCAAGTAAGCAAAACTCAGAAGTATGAGCTTATTCTTGTTCAGAAATTTTAAAAAATGATGTGGAGAAATTACAAGAAATATGGCCCCTGGATAGTGTCCACTGCTGTGTGAGGGAGGAATAATTCAGTAGCCTTCTTCATGGAGTGGATGCAGTCTCTCTTGAGAGCATCTGATTCTCTATTCTTTCATTCTGTGGCCATCAAATAACCTTTTGATCAATAATTAATTTTCTTATATAGTTCAAATATCAAGAGGTGAGATTCCTAGCTAGAAAATGTGATCACTAGAGTAAATTAATATATAGAAAATCTGATTTATTTATCAGTCTCTTGTGACTTTTGCAAGGAGTCAGCCAATTTTGGCTTTTGAGCTTGTAAAATTGAAGTACTTGAAAAATCCAGTTTCTGACCTTTCAAGCCATGCTAAATATTTTATCTTGGTTCCTATGAATTTTGATTAAATTAACCTAAGTAATTTATATTAATATATTTTTCTTGCTTCTTCAACATATGTTTGATTCCTCATATATTTCAGTGATGTACAATTGTAGATATTAATAATTTCTTAGAACAATTATTAGAGTAGAACAAGAATGGAGATAAGATTTGGGGATAGAATTACAATATAGACAAATAGGTCCATGTAGTCCAGCAACTTAATATCCAATTAAGTCTAACTTTTTTCTATTGAAAGCATGAACTATAGTATGCCTTTTAAAAATCTGCCTTTCCTTAGGCTTTCTCCCAAAATAAGTGGGGAGGTATGGCGTTTATTAAGGTATTATTAGTTTCCTTTTAAAATTTGAAAAGTTTTTTCATGGACTTTTATAAACAATGGCTTAGGAATTTTTTTCAATTTTTATTTTTAAACATTCTTTCTAAAGCACTATTTAAAATATCTATCAAATTTATACCTAAGATCTCCACTTAAATTCTCTAAGTATACATCCTGTTTATTTTTGAAAACCACATAAAAATTAGGAACAGGCTTAACACATAATATTTACACTAATTAGTGTTAATTGCATGAAAACTGTTTGTCAAGATTTATTTAATTGCCATATATCAGGTTCTAACGTTGCATAACTTCTGCGACAACAGAAGGAAGGCAATAGCTCAGTGATTAAAAGCAAAGGTTATAAAATTAGTACAAAGAAATAGATGGACTTAGTGCAGGCCTTCAAATATAGATTTATAAGAGAGCATATCTGAAAATTATATAAAATAGACAACTTATTTTGCAATTTTATTTTTAATCGTTTAATTCTAATTTTTAAACTGATTTTCCTTTCTTAGTGTCTATTCAAATTCATTTATATCTGGAATAAAATGAACGTTAAAACAGTACCATATTAAATATGAAATCTATATGGTCCAAATCAAAGATATTTGTATCATGTTAAATATGAAAACTACATAATCGAAATAAATATATTTGTGAATTTAGCTTTTGTATTTAGTAAAATGAATCAAATGATCAATAATTCACTATCCAGTGGAAAATAGTGGTATGGCTGTGGTAAATGTAGATTACAGATAATAGCAATCAGTAGTTTACAGGAGCGATTTATTAGTATTTAGCACAAAATTATTGGATAAGAGAATTAAAAGCAACTTTCCATTTCCCAAATGTATGGTAGTAAGAACCACGTTCAATAGCAAATCCTCCATTATCATGAGTATTATCTTAAGTTTGTAGTTAACAACTGCATGTGCAATAAATAAAAATATCTAAGAACTACAGGAATCAAGAACTTTTTTCAAATAGCATACACCACAAATAAATGTATGAATTTAAAACTCACACTACAATAAATATTATTTTAAATAGTAGGTATTTAATGGAGAGTTAAAATCTGGAACTTGGTTATTAAAATACACATGTTATGAATACCGTGCTTCCTCTCTATGTTGTTAATTTGTTCCAGGAGGGGCAACAAGTATCACATTGTCATGGCTGTAAAGAATAGCACCAGGAGGAAGAGACCCTGAAATTCTTACTTACATTACAGAACCAAGGGAGGAGTACCAGAGCAAATTTTCACATTGCAAAGTGTGAGGTACCAAATATGACATGCTTCAAAGCAGCTGAGTACCAAGGTATCGCTACTCCACATGTTGCTATGGCAATAATTTATTTTAAAGTGTAAGTGCAACAGCATCAGTCTTGGTTGGTTCCAAAACACAGCTGTATATACAATGGATGATATTCAGCATATAGTTTCTTGTTTTCTTGACTCATTCTTTGGTTTATTAGTCTCTTCATTATGCTATGGTTTCATTCTTTTCTTGTCTCATAACTTTTTATTAAATACAAGGGACATTGAATTTTACCTTTGGAATAACTGGATATTTTTGCACACTGTGGGTATTCTTTTTTTTTTTTATTTTAGAAACATAAAAGTACAAAAACATATTGACAAACAGACACCCATCATCATAGAAAATAGTACAATCACAACTAATCTATAGACAAGGTGATATGGTCTCAACAGTAGTTGTTGCTTTATCCATTGATATCTTCGAATTGTAGATGTATGGACCCATATACAGACATGCAAATTTAGTCAG
>PVLD010026689.1:0-21847 GCA_004027595.1 Dinomys branickii | reverse complement strand
GCTGCTTTGATGTCTCTCGCTGGGCTGAGCTTCTTCCCGATTCAGGAAAAACCGGTTAGAGCGCGCACTTAACTCACCCTGTGATCGTGCAGACAGGAGTGCCGTTCAGATGTTTTTCCCTGGATGGAGATTTTCCCCGACTCAGAAATCCCGCCGGCCGGTCGCTGTTGCTCCAGTTTGCGCAGCGCTGGCTGCGGGGTGGGGTTCTAAGCGGGATCCCGGAGCACTGCCCAGTTTGGTGCAGTTTGTCCCAGTAGCGCGTTCTCTGTCGGGTTCAGGAGCTGAAGCCGTTCTTCCCTCCACACTCGCTCTCTTGGCTGGTCATCTTCTTCCCGGAAGTCCTTATTTCTGTCTTCATATTGTTATATTTCATTGTTTGGGTGGTAATCCTCTGGGAGGTTCTCTCTCTGCTGCCTACCCGGTCGCCATCTTCCCGGAAGTCTAGCCGTGTGAATTCTATGCATTAACTTCATTGCATCGTGGTGGGATTAGCTGTAGACATTCAGTGCACTTTTATGTGACTTTCTGCCTATCTCACCTATCACACAGAGCCCCTCAGCTTTCACAATTTTTAGGGCACTTCCAGCTTGTCCACTGAAATTCACAGAAGAGTTGAGAAGTTTGACTCTGTGGCCTAACAATCCACTTACCCCTATGAAAGGTCAGTAGGAAATTTGTCCTGGCCTCAGGGATCAACACATGCCCTTGCCTCAGTGGCCTTCACAATAGAGTCACATGGGTGAAAATTCAAAACCAATCAAAAGGTATCTATCTGTAAAAGAAAAAATCTTGCCTGGCATGTGATGCACACCTGTGATGCCAGCTACTCCATGGGCAGGGGCAAGAGGATTGCAAGTTTGAGGCCAGCCTGGGAAATTTAGGAAGACCTTGTCTCAAAAATTGAAAAAGGTTGGGGATTTAGCTCAGTAGTAAAGCTCTTATCTAGCAAACCTAAAGCCCTGGGTTACTCTTAATGCCATTAAAAAAAAAAAAAAAAAAGTGGGCCTACCTGTCCCTGTCAGTACCATTCCCCTACCTCCTCTAAGTAACCATTCATTAAACCATTCTATATTTTTTCCTTTTCTCCCACAAAATTTAGCGCACTATATACTGTACTTCCCTCCCACCCAGTACCAGGGATGGAATCCAGGGCCTTTGCACTCAGGTATATCCTTGTGGCTGTGTATGCATCTGTGTGTGTGTGTTTAATTTTACTGGTACATTTTAGACATATAACATTCATCACAGAAAATTTGTACCTGTACATAGTATATCTTGCTTGTTTTTTCCCATTTCCCTCCCCTCCCTTCAACCCTTCTTCCCTTATTTACAAAAGTTTTTTTTCCATTTTTTCCTATCATTTTCTTTTCTTGTCCCTTCTTTCCTATCTCCCTCCTCCCTTCCTGTTTCCCTTCTCATTTGAACACTTGCTTCCCATTTCCAATATCTATTACATGTTTTGGTCCTTATTTGCACTTTTGGTTTCTCACATCAGAGAAACCATGTAGTATTTCAACATGTGTGTCTGATTTATTTTACTTAAAAATATGGTCTCAAGGACTTCTGGGAACATGGCAACCAGCTAAGCAGCAGAGAAAGATCCTCCCAGAGGATCGCCACCCAAACACTGGAATATAGCAACATGAGAAAGACAGGAAGGAGAGAAATGTGTACTCTGAACCCAGGAAGGATCTGAAATGAGAATTGAAGCCCTCAGAAAGAGCAAACAAGACCTCTCCTGGAGGAAAGGCTCAGAGGGACGCCATGGTGCAGTTGGAGGAAGAGGAGGCAGAGAAGGAGGGAATTACTGCTCCAAACACACCCTTGGCCCACTCCCTCATTCTGGCACTCACAGCTTCAGCTTGGGAGGCCCGTGCTCACGAGAGCCTCCAGGCTTGGCCAGGAGAGAGCAGAGTTCTGAGAACTGGTCCAGGACCACAGAGGAGAAGGCGCAGCCCTGAAAAAAGGCAGTGACAGTCGGGAAGTGTTGTTGAACCCAATGTGAAGATGAGAAGTTACAGCAGCCACTAAAACAAAATCCCTACTCTGAAGCAACCTTTGTAATCGGGACGCAAGGTGGAGTTAAAGCAAACAGTACACAGCCCACCACACCCAGCTCTGCCTGCCCCAAGGCTGTGGCCTCCTACCTTTCCACTGTGTGAGCAACTACCAGCAGAGAGCAGAGGCAGTGACCCCAGGGCCATAGCAATTCCCACAGATCCAGCCAAAGAACAAATGGGAACTGGAGCACAACAGTAAGGGAGAGCTGCAGATAGAGGTGGATCACATGGCCCCACGCCCTTCTCCAACATCAAGTAGGAAGCAGGAGCTGTTACCAGGCTTCAGCTCCCCCCTGAACTCCCTCTCTGAGCACCTTGAGTCTTGCTGGCCCGAGCACTCAACATGTGTCCCTGACAGTAACAGCCTGAGTCCACAGGCTTCAGCACTCACCTTAAACTACTAATATGAGCACCAACAGGGATTTCATACTGCTTGCATATATGAACCTTGTAAGAACCCATAGCAACAAATTACACAAAAAGCAGCAGCCTGGGAGTCAGAGAGACAACAACATACTCTGCATAGCAGACCTAAGAAAATCCTCCAATTCTCTTCTAGAACTAATAACTAAACCTAGTACACACCCTGGACTACCACAGTGAGCACAGGTGGGGGAGACCTCATGCCTCTTGTGCCCAGCATCATTCAATGCGCCCAATGCCCAGCTGCAAGGGGCAGGGAGTGGCAATACTGGAGATCAAAGAGGTGGGAAGAGGCGAAGACCTGGAACTGGGGTGCAGACCCAGTTCTCTAACTGGGTGTGGATAGCCTCCAAAGAGTCATAGGCGGCCTGCAGAGAGACACTAGTGGCTTATAAGAGGGGATCCCGGGGGCCTTGACAGGGAGCTCAGTAGCCTGAGGGGGGGCTCCCTCCAGGCTCCATGAGAACCCTGAAGACTTGGACTGGGCCTCTGGCAGCACAGTGACAGGGCAGAGCCCAGTGGTTTGCAGGGGTGATCCCATTCACACCACCGGGCCCCCAACGGACAACGTGGCAGTCCGCTGGGGGCAATGCCAAGGACTCGACTGGGCCCCCGGCACAGCCTCGCCTGGACGGAACCCAGAAGTCTGCTTGGGCAACCCTGAGGATTCAACTGGGCCTCCAGACATGCTGTATCAATGCAAAGCCTGGCGGTTCTCTGAGTAACCCCACTGACTCAACTGCAGAGTAGGAGCCAGGCTCGGGTACTTGAGCCCTTCATAGATGGTGTTCTGTGTTCCGTGCTCTTACAACAAATCTCATATAACAGTACCTATATACAGCATTTTGTCTTGTACAGATCCCCATACAGATAACTAGGTTTAGCTGTGTGGGAGTCCCAAGAAAATTTTGATGGCTAGGCTTCAGACAAGTCAGCACTGAGTGGGATTTTGAAACTATTGCTCCACTGTTACTCAGCTACTGTGTTGCATCACGTCAGTTACTTCACCCCTGTGTCACTAAATGCTTGGCTTCTCTCAGGATAGTAACTTCACTGAACTGTGCTCCACTAAGGACTTCTGGGCTTGACCTTAGCTTTCTGGAAGACAGAGTCCTTTTCCCTGCCAGTGCTGGGTTGTTGATGAGTCAGCAGCCCCTGAAGACACGAGAGACGGGCCTCCGGCTTCCTAGAGGCCTGGGGTCATTGGAGAATGTTTTCATCTCCAGACTTGGGCACTTTTTTGAGACAGGGTCACTGTGTAGTTCAAGCTGGCCTTGAACTCACTATGTAGAAGCCCAGGCTGGCCTCAGACTTGTGGCAATCCTCCTGCCTCAACCTCCTTAGTGCTGGGATTACAGGTGTACAGTATACCCAGCTAACCTTGGGCATTTTCATAGCACTGATTCTCCCGTCGTCCCCTCTACTGCCAGATCTCTACATATGCTATGAAACAGGACAGTAGGGAACACATTCACAACCACCTAGGAAGCCAGCCTGATGGCATTTTACTTCATGGAGAGATTGGTTTTTATATTTGGACACTTCCCTAGGACTCTGAAGTCACGTTCTCTTTTCCAGCATCATACAGTCATTCTTAGGCACCTTAAGTGCTTTATTGATGTCTTGGTTAACCTTGCTACCCTTTCAGGACATTCCAGCCATCGACATCTTTTTAAGAAGCCCATTCCTTACCCACGGAGCCATGCTACTTCAGCCTACCAAAGTCCTTAACCAGCCTCCTTGTTCTTCAGCTCTTCCACCCTGGCAATGTAGACCTTCATGACGTCCATCTTGGACATCCCTTTGTGCATGTTCCATGCCTCCCACTTGGCCTTGGCTTTCACGTCAGAGTCAGGAGGGGCAGGGATGTTGCAGTCACCCAGAGTGGCCTGTTTGTAGAAGCTGTACACCAGCAGTTTCTCCCAGTCACTCACAGGACCCTTTAGCTCCTTGACCGCAGCACAAGCCAGCTCAAACTCCACTTGGCACATTAGGGTACTCAGGCTGGGTCCCTCTGTTCTTTTGCAGGTGACAGCTGACACTAAAAATCGAGGAGGGACATACACACTGCTGGATTGGGTCGCCTCGCAGTGCATTTTGTGTTTACTTTGTTCTGCTTTTTTGAGACACGGTCTTGTTATGGAGTCCAGGATAGCCATGAACTCACCCTGTACCTCATGTTGACCTCCACTGCAAGGGGTTCCTCCTGCCTCAGCCGCCTGAGTGCTAGGATTACAGGTGTGCGCCACCACATCCGGTTTGTTTTCTTTCAAACAATAGTTTCAAAGGCGTCCATGACCCTGGAAAATTAAGGATCGTGGTCGCTGCCCGAAGGAGACTGTGACACGAAGAGCATTAAAGGCAATGTGTCTGTGGGCCTGGGCCAGGCAGTGAGAGATCGGGCACCTTCTGAGGGGAGAAAAATTCCAAAGTACCACGTCCATGCTGCAGAGTAAGCAACCTGGGCAAGGGCATACCGGCAAGGGAACTGTGTGCGCGAGCTACTGGGGATCCTTGAGGGGGAACGCGGGGACAAGGACTGTGGACAGGACCCCCCGGACTGAGGAAACCCAGACAGGGGTCAGTGCAGAGCATACCAACCTGTGTGCCGAGAGAGGGCGCTGTGGGCTTCGCGGGCTAGTTGACGAGGAGCGCGCGTGCGTGTGGAGCGCGTGCGATCTGCGCTGGGAGCGCTGCGAGGGAAGGGGCCGGAGGTTGTGGGCGGGTGTGGCCCCGCCCACCCGCACCTCCCATTGTGCCGTGGCGCCTGCGTCGGGCTGGCGGCCTTGGTGAGGAGTGGCGGCCCGCGCCGCGGCCAGCCAGCTTCGTCGCCATGGACCTAGGTGGGTGCTCGGCTCCCTACCCCGGCCCTCCTGGGCCGTACCCTGCAACGTGCCTCCCGGGCGGGGCGGCCCGCCTCGCCCCTCCCGCTGCGCAAGTCCGCGCGGCCCGGGCCAAAGAAGACTTCCGGGCCGAGGGTGTCCTTGGAGACCCGGCGCCAGGAGGCCGGGCTCTGGCCCAGGCCACGCTGCTGCTTGGCGGGCCTCTTTCCCTCTCCAGTCCCCTTCCCCTTTTCACGGGAAAACCCCGGCGAACGGGTGTGAAGTTGATCCCCGGGAAGTAGACGTGGGTTGTGCACGTGCTTTGGGCCAAGCCGCCTTGGGAGTCCGCCCGGGAGATCACGGACGACCTGCCAGTCTCAGTTTATTGAACATCAGCTAAGTTCTTGAGCAAGTTTACTGGCTCTCCTGGGACCCATCCATAGAGCGGGCATGATGACACTGCTTTTCCTCCCAGAGTTTCGGGGGAGTTTTCATTGTGACCACGTGCGCGCAGTGTTAGGTCCAGCGCCGCGGAGCTCTGCGTCGAGATCGCGGTACTGGGGAGGGGTTACAACAACAGAGGTGGTGCGTGCTGAGGAACCTGGGTGCAGCTTTGATTCGGAGGAGGTCTGGAGAGAGGGAAGGCGGAGCTGATAGAAACCGATAGCACCTTGCCAAGCCTCCACGCCCTCCTGGGTGTGCTCTTAAGACGGAGCAGGAGGCTGGCCTGGAAGAGCCAGGGGTGCGGCACCCAAAGGCGTGCCAGTAATATTAGACTGCGGAGACTCGTGGCTGTGCCCAGCCAGCTCTGCAGTGGTGGAGTGATAAAGCTTGAGGAGTTTGTGGCGTCCTGCCGTTGTGGCATTTTGTCTCGGCCACACCACTTGGTGGTTGTGACATCCTGAGCAATTTGTGCCAGAGCTTCAATGTACCTATCTTTAAAACAGGAATGACAGTAATCTTTAAAGGGTTGTTTTGAAGATTAAAAGGTTTTATGTATGTACCACCTAGCTCAGTGCCTGGGAGAGTTAAGCAAGCACTTAACAAACATGAGGAGTAGGCACCTACCCGCACCAGTTAAGCATTAGAGATAAGCTATTAACTGCTTCTGGGGCTTTTTCAAGCAACATGTGTACATACAGTACACAGTGTCTGGAAGGCAGGTGTTGGGGGCCAAACATCTGCAGAGCTGACTGCAATAAAGTTGAATTTACAGAGTCACAAGGAAATGTACTTGGGGGCCATGAGAGAGCAGCCTGATCAGAAAGAAGGGCCCCGACTCCCAGAAAGACACCCCCTGAGTAACCTAGACCCTGGGAGTCTGACCTGGCCACTAGAAGCCAAGATGGATTCTTTCACAAGGGGGTTGCACAGCAGTGCCGGTTCTTGGCCCTTTATACTCCCATAAAGGTTGACAGGGTAGGATATTCTTTAGACGCCTGGAATCAGTATTTTCTGTGCTGGCTCCTGGCTGGTGAAAGTGAGGAAGATATGATCTTGAGGAACTAAAGAAGGGCTGGCTTCTCTGGTCCCCAGGAAAAGGGAGAGGAGTTAGGAACACTTCCTTGAGTACTGAGCTGTGGTTGTATTCTGATTTTAGTTGGTGGGCCCAAAGAAATATATCTGGTAAAGAGTTATGTCCCGAGCTGGACATGGTAGCACATGCTTGGGATCCTAGTTATCTAGGAGACTTGAGACAAGAGGATTGCAGATTCAAGGTGAGGCTGGGGAACTTAGTCCAGTCTCATAAATAAATAAAAGGCTGGGGATGTAGCTCAGTGCTTCCTGGGTTCAATCCCTAGTATTTGTCCTTCAATGACAAATCATCGTCTGATTTTTTTGTTTTGTTTTTTGAGACAGGATCTCACTATGTAGTTCAAGCTGGCCTTGAATTCACTTTGTAGCCTGGGCCGGCCTCATACTCATGGCACTCCTGCCTCAGCCTCCCAAGTGTTAGGATTACAGGCGTGCACTATCACCATCCCCTACTCATGAGTCTTTTTTTTTCTTGGCAGGGGTCAGTTCTGAAAATTGAACCCAGGGTCTTGCATATGCTAGGCAAATAATTTCCCTCTCAGGTTTCCGAGAATAGGGACAAGATTCTGGTCCTGATAACAATAGAAAAGTTTGGGTAACCAGCATTTATTAAACTTAATCAGGGGGCTGGGGATATAGCTCAGTGGAATAAGCGCCTGTCTGGCACGCGAAAGGTCCTGAGTTCAATCCCCAATACTGCAAAAAACAAAACAAAACAAAATCAGGCTCTTGATGGCCTAAAGATTTTTTTTAAAATTCATTTATTTTTATTTATTTATTTTTTTGAGACAGGGTCTGTGTAACTCAGGTTGGTCTTGAAGTCACTATGTAGCCCCAGACTGGCCTGGAACTCAGCAATCCTCCCAGTCTCCGAGTGCTGGGATTACAGGCTTGTACCACTATGCCTATTTTATTTTTTTCCTGAGGGTCAAACCCTGGGCCTTGTCATGGTCTGTGAGCACCAGACCACTCAGCTACATCCCCAGGCCTAACCTAATTCTGAATGCTTAACCTTGCCCATCCTTGGGAGATGGGGTTAAGAGATAACAGCAGCAACCCAGCGCCAAGAGTTTGGCTAGTAAATGCCATTTGCTCCTCAGTTAAACCATGAAGTCTGTTATACACATATATGCAGAAGGGAGACACAGAAGTAATCTGCCAAGTCACATTGGTTTTGAATGACTGAACCTGGATTTTTTTTTTTTAATTGTCTTCTTTATTTTATTTTATTTTTTTGGTCTTTTTGAGGTTGTCTCACTATACAGTTCAGGCTGGCCTTGAACTCACTTCGTAGCCTGGGTTAATCTCGAACTTGCAGTGATCCTCCTGCCTCAGCTACTGGGTGTTGGGTTACAGGGTTGCACCACCACTCCCAGCTTTGAACTAGGATTTAAACCATTTCTGATTAAACTTCCAGGATGTCTTAAGTCTTGTCAGTTCATAGGCTTGCTGAAGAAATAACTTCACCTTTTTATTTAGGATAGTATTTCTGTAGCTGCCTCTTGGTTTCTGCCATAGAAGCAGAGCCATGAGTAGCCTGTTCTGTTTGACTGAAAGGAGCTGTGGGGCGACCTGTTTCCTTGCAAGGCAGAAGAATGTTGGAAACCCATTGGCAAAGCTGTGAAAAAAAGGGAAGAGAGAGCTTGTCTGACTGTTTCTGTGCCTGTGGCCCTGTGGCTGTGCCCTCAGTCTGTAGTCTATCATCACTGAGAAGCTCAGTTGTGTCCAGCAATATACGTGGTGCTCTTCTAGTTTGGTTCTGTCCTTGTGCTCTTTCTAAACCTTTCTCCCCAAGTGCTCTGCAGGCTCCCCCTTGCCGGAGGCTCTAGCCTCACAGTCTCACAGTGCAGCTTTTCTTTTCCACAGTCTTCCCAAGGGATCTCATTTACTTCCCTCGTTCCAGTGAGCCCCTCTGGGCAGATACCTCCCACATGCAGCTTTCAGGCCTGACTCTCCCAATGAGCTCCAGCCCTGCGTTGTCACTGCTGGAGGACACCTCTTCTTTAATAGTCTACCTCAGACTCCCAACTAACCAAAACTGAGTTTCTCTTCTCTCCAAACCTGTTCTGACTCTCTGTGCCCTGTTTTTTTTTGTGAATGTGTAGTTGTGTGTCACTGGGGATTGAGCCCAGGGCCTTGCACTTGCTAGGCAAGTACTCTACCACCTAGATGTAGTTTTGTAAAATTTTATTTTGAGACAGTTCCTTACTAAGTTTCCCAGGCTGGCTTCAATCTTATCCTTCTGCCTCATCTTCCTGTTGCAGCCTCGAGTATCTGGGATTAACAAATGTGTGTCACCACACCTAGCTCTTGGCTGAGTTTCCCTAATTCTCTCTTTTCCTGCCATACTGGAAATCCAACCCATGGCCTTGTATCTGCTAGGAAGTGCTCTACCACTAACTGTACCTAGCTGTCTTTCACTTTTGTTGGTACCCCTTGTCCTCCCAGTTTCCCAGCTAGAAAGCTTGGAAGTCATTTTCTATTCCTCAGCTAAATCCTAATGACTCCAGCTCTCAGGTAAACTCTTTATCTTCTCTAACCTTGGTAATGACAGCCAACTGCTAACTTCTGCTTCCTGTTTTGAAAACTTTTCACTACACTTTTTATTTGGCTTCTCTGTGTACAGGACCCTTCAATATCTGTGAAGAAATGACTGTTCTACACGGGGGCTTCTTGCTGGCTGAGCAGCTGTACCGCCCAAAAGCACTGGCAGAACTGACAAAATCTGACTGGGATCATGTTGGGCAGCCTATTGTGGAGGCCTTGAGGGAGATCTGCTCGGCCACAGTGCATTCCCAGCCACTGGCCTGGAAGAAGAAAGCTTTGATCATCATCTGGGCCAAGGTTCTTCAGCCCTACCCTCCTACTCCTGACACTGAAACTCAGTGGCAGGAAGATGTGTTTTTCTCTGTGGGCAACATGATTCCTACTATCAATCACACAGTCCTTTTTGAGCTGCTCAAGTCCCTGGAAGCTTCTGGACTCTTCATCCAGCTCCTCATGGCCCTGCCTACCACCATCTGTCGCACAGAACTAGAGCGGTTTTTGGAGCACATGGCTATTGACACTTCTTCCAAGGATGTGGCCTTCTTCCTTGATGTCTGGTGGGAAATGATGAAACACAAGGGCAATCAGCAGGATCCCCTGCTGTCTCACTTTAGAACCATGGCCCATAAGTACTTGTCCTCTACAGATGAGTTTTCTCATGCTCCAAAGAGGTTTAAGTCAGACCCAGATGTGTGTCCAACCTTGCCTCTGTTGGCCATGTTGCTTAAAGGACTGAAACAAATCCAGAAGAGAATTCTGGGCCTTGGGATGAAGTGCTGTGCATTAGCCAACTTGGCTGACATGCTAACAGTGTTTGCACTCATGGAGGATGACCCCGAGGAAGTGTCTGCGACCATGTATCTAGACAAGCTGGCCACAGTGATCTCTGTGTGGAACTCAGACACCCAGAACCCATACCACCAACAGGCTCTGGTCGAGAAGGTGAAGGAGGCAGGGCGAGATATCAGCCTGACCTCACTGGCCAAACTACCCAGTGAGACCATCTTCCTCGGGTTTGAGTTCATGCACAGCCTGCTGCGGGAGTGGGGTGAAGAATTGCAGGTCCTGCTCAATAGCAGCCAGGGGATAAATTATGATAGCTACCGGCTATGTGACAGTCTGACCTCCTTCAGCCAGAACTTGAAGCTGTACCTGGATACCGCCAGCTTGTCCAAGGAGGAGAGGCAGGTGGTCTCTGAATTGGCAGAATGTGTCAAGGATTTTCTGAGAAAAACCAGCAGGGTGCTGAACAATAAGGGCTTTGAGGACATCACTGCCTCCATTGCCATGGCCATTATTGAGCAGAAGATGGACCGGCATATGGAGATGTGCTACATTTTTGCTTCCGAGAAGAAATGGGCCTTCACCGATGAGTGGGTGTCTTGCCTGGTTAATAACAGGGCTCTCTTCCAAGAGCCAGACTTAGTTCTAAGGCTACTAGAGACAGTGATGGAAGTCAGTGTGACAGACAGAGCCATTCCCCAATCTCAGATCAAACAAGTCATCAGCTTGATCCTGGAGTGCTATGCAGACCTCTCCCTGCCAGACAAAAATAAAGTGCTCTCAGGTGTCCTGCACTGTTGGGGGCGAAACGGCCTCTCTGAAAGGCTGTTTCCTTACTTGGAGAGTTTTCAGGAAGACCTCAATACGATGTTCAACCAGCTTGCACAGAGTACCTCTGAACAGGGCTTGGCGAAAGCAGTTGCCTCTGTGGCCCAGCTGATAATACTGCACCCCGAAATCACAGTGAAGAAGATGTGCAGCATGGCTGTAGTCAATCTTGGGACTCAGAGGTTCCTAGCTCAGATTCTCACTGCCTTTCCTGCCCTTAGGTTCACAGAAGAGCAAGGGCCAGACCCACCCACCACTTTCGTGGTGTTGTGCCTCAAAGAAACTGTCTGGACAAAGTTCTCTACACCCAAGGAAGAGAAGCAGTTTTTGGAGCTCCTGAGTGGCCTAATGAATCCTGTGAAACCCCAAGGAATTCCAGTTGCTGCCCTTCTCGAGCCAGATGAGGTGCTAAAGGAATTTGTCCTGCCTTTCTTGACACTGGATGCCGCAGAGGTAGACGTAAGTCTAAAGATCTTCATCCAGACTCTAGAAGTGAATGCAGGCCTAGAGGAATACTGGCTCCAGACCTGCTCTCCATTCCCCCTTATCTTCAGCTTGTGCCAGCTCCTGGATAGCTTCAGCAAGTACTGGCAGCTTCCTCAGGAAAAGCGGTGCCTTTCTTTGGAGGAGAAAGATCTGGTGATCCACATCCTGGAGCTCCTCTGTGAGATTGTATTAGCAAATGCTGAGACCTTCTCCCCAGACACCTGGATCAAGTCCCTATCCTGGCTCCACCGGAAGTTGGAGCAGCTAGACTGGACTGTGGGCCCAAGGCTGAAGAACTTCTTTGAGGGCCACTTTAAGTGTGAGGTGCCAGCCACACTTTTTGAGATCTGCAAGCTTTCTGAGGCGGAGTGGACCTCTCAGTCCTACCCAGGTTATGGGCCTGGCACAGGGCTTCTTGCCTGGATGGAGTGCTGCTGTATCTCCAGTGGGATCTCTGAGCAAATGTTTTCCCTCCTGGTAGTGGATGTGGGCAACCCTGAAGAGGTCAGATTGTTCAGCAAGGGCTTTCTGGTGGCCCTGGTGCAAGTCATGCCTTGGTGCAGCCCCCAGGAGTGGCAGTGTCTTTACCAATTGACCAGGAGACTATTAGAGAAACATCTCCTGCATGTCCCTTATAGCCTGGAATATATTCAGTTTGTTCCCCTGCTCAACCTGAAGCCCTTTGCCCAAGAACTCCAGCTCTCTGTACTTTTCCTGAGAGCTTTCCAGTTTCTCTGTAGCCAGAGCTGTCGTAATTGGCTTCCTATGGAAGGGTGGAACCATACAGTCAGACTCCTCTGTGGTAGTCTGACCAACATCCTGGACTCTGTTAGGTTGATACAGCCAGTTGGTCCATGGGCCCAAGGACAAGACCAGAACCTGACCCAGGAAACGCTGTTTGTGTATACTCAGGTGTTCTGTCATGTTCTGCATATCATGGCCATGCTCCCCCAAGAGGTCTGTGAACCACTCTACGTGTTGGCCTTGGAAGTCCTCACCTGCTATGAAACCCTGAGCAAAACCAACCCTTCTGCTGGCTCCTTGCTCCAGAAGGTGAATGAGCAGCGCTTCTTAAAGTCCATTGCCGAGAACATCAGCCCTGAGGAGCGGCGACAAACCCTGCTGCAGAAGATCAGCAACTTCTGAGCTTTGTAGGTCAGAGAAAAGTTGGGTCCATGGGGGCTAAAGCTGAGAAGCATTAGCTTTCCAGTTATGTCCAATTATACGCAAGATAAAAGGCATATGGTAATAACAGTGTAAACAAAGTAGTTTCTTAGGTATTTGTAACATACAAACTATAATAAAATTCTTTTGTCTTGAGTCAAAAATTAGATACACTGGGATTAGATACACTCTGAAATTAGGCTTAGATCACCTTTAAGATCAAACTGGGAGGAATATATTCATAACTGAACTTCCTACCCTGAATTTTGGCAAATAAACTCTAAAGTGGAATGAGTAGAAAAATATAGTATGTGTACTTTGTACTTTTTTGAGACAGGATCTCATTATTAGTTCAGGCTGGGCTTCAACTCACTATGTAGCTCCGGCTGGCCTTGAACTTGTGGTAATCCTCCTGCTTTAGCCTTCCAAATTCTGGGATTACAGGTATGCATCACCTCACCTAGCAAGGGTGTGTTCTTGTAAGGGGCTTTTTTTTTTTTTTTTAATATGGTACCAGGAATCAAACTCAGGGCCTTGCCCTTGCCAGGCAGGTGCTGCACCGCTAAGCTACATTCCCAGACTAAGGGTATGTTCTTTTAAACCAAAATCTTCTTCAAGAGTCATTTCAACATTTAATACTTTTTTGGGGCTGGGGATATAGCTCAGTGGAATAAGCGCTTGCCTAGCAAGCGCAGGGTCCTGAGTTCGATCCCCAGTACCGCAAAAAAAAAAAAAAAAAAAAAACATTTAATACTTTTTCATAAGGTGTCAGAAAGGCCAGGAACTTGGAAAGGAGTGTTGTTCTAGCTCTGGCTCTACCTCTGAATAGCTGTGTGTGATGTGTGCATTCAGGAAGCCTGCACCATTGTATAGTGAGACAGCTGTACCAAGAAACAAGTGTTCTTGAGGACGGATGACAAGGGTGTGTCTGTGCAGGGAGGACGGCCACCCAGCCAACCCTGTGCAACCACAGATGGCCTGTGCTGAATTCAGGGCTGATGAACAGCTAAGCTGTGCTAAGATAGGTCCAGTTGCTTTCTGCCTAGGGTTGGTTTGTCATGGTTTTGATGAATGAGTGGGATCAGGGAATGGTGTGTTCAGAGCCATAAAAAAAATAAAAATGAGTTAAAGGTTTCTGGGGTATTACTACAAAACTATTAAGAACTGGTTTGGGATGGTATTGGGGGAGAGGAGATGCCCCATGTGCATATCCATACCTTCATTCAAAGTGGAACCCTACTGAAGTTCCCTCCTCCACCTACGCAGACTTGCCCTGTGACCAATAATGGGGCTTCTGGTTTCCCAGTTCCTCACTGAGATTCACCTGTGAAGGCAAGGCAAGGCCTGAAGTTACATGTGACCATTGGGCTTGATCCTGGGTACCTTCAGTGTATTTGTGGACATTGAGCCAACATGTCCCTAAGGTATGAGCAAGGCCTTCCTGCAGGCTAACGCCATTAATACACACCAACATGTCCCTAAGGTATGAGCAAGGCCTTCCTGGAGGCTAACGCTATTAATGCACACCCTCTGCCAGTTAACATCGGCAGGAACTACAGCGCACAGCAGCCAGCCCACTGAAATCACAGGATGGTTATTACAGAAAGTCAGTACGGATAGATTTAACAAATGAGAGTAAGTTGGGAAATTAGTGCAATTTAATCACCACATGGATGACTTGCAATAGTGATAGTAAACAAAACAGTAAAACACAAAACCATAGCGTTTTCTGTTTTTAAAATGGCACCTATGAAAGACTGAAACAGTCAAAATTTGAGACACTGTTACATATTCAGACCTTTAAAATTCATGGACAATGAATTAAAGGCACTTTAAAAAAAAATTCTAGTCTTACTAGACTTGAAAAAAGTCCTGGTAGAAGTCTGAAACCCGTCCTGGTTATAAGGAATGATTAGTGTTGGCACCAGAGGATCTCGTTTGCAAACGGGGATGAAAGCGCTGGTCCACAGGATCCTGTTTGCAAACCGGGGTGAAGCTGCTGATCCACAGGATCCTGTTTGCAAATGGGTGAAGGCGCTGGTCCACAGGACCTTATTGGCTGCCCTCTCGCTCTCGAGCCTCCAGGGGTGAAATGGCAATGTACTCCATAAGGGATTGGGTTCTGGCTTGTCAGGAAGCTCTAGGAAAAGGACTCTGGCCTAGGTGAGACATTTCACGTTTGTAGTACAGAATCTCCATGTCTACTTCATATGAAAAGGACTATGTCAGGGTAGAGTGACCTAATTAGATGCAGGATCTCACTAAGTTGCCCAGGCTAGGCTCAAACTTGTCATCCTCCTGCCTCAGTCTCCCAGACTGCTGAGAGGCATGTGGCACCATACCTGGCTTGCCCCTGCATCTCTTATGCATGTGGATATAGGGAAAGCTAGGCGTGAGGAGTCATATTAAAATAGCAATATTTGTGACTGCTTGTAGCAAGCTCACAAGTTTGATTCTGGTCTTTTACCAAGTCAGCCTGCCAACGTTGTGCCAACTTCTGTTGGCCTCCTGACCTACTCAAGTGCTTCATGTTGACAACCCTTTCTCCTAACTGTTGCCAGTGACACTTCTGAGACATGGGAATGTCAGACATGTAGACATAGGAATTCAATGTTGACATATGGATGACAGGATGAGGCAAAGAACTGTTACTGGACTATCTGGTAAACAATAAAAAACTACATACCCACAATGATCTTCCCAGGCCAATAATGCAAGATATTTTAAGACCCAAGTCGTCATCATTTGCTTCTGCTGGCCCAGTACTGTGGGTACTGCCCTGAGTAGATGCAAAGGTGGGTAGCCACCAAAATAGGTGAGTGCCCAGACACTCAGCACTGTGGTCCACCAACCTCATGTCTCATGCTTCAACCTCCCAGAGCTCTTGAGTTAAGGCCCAAGGAAAGATTCTTGGGCTTATATTAAAATAACTTTGCTGCTGGCAGAGAGCTGATAGCACCCAATAGCTGTTAACCATAAAAAGTGCTTTTGCAAAATAGCAGGTTAGAAGAGGGAGGTAATGGGAATATTTTTAAAGAGAAACTCAGAGCCATCTGCTTATCGATACCCAAAAGGCTGAGGCCACGTAGGGCACAGTTTGGTCCATGGAATACTGAGTGGAGGTGGCAGCTAGTGTGAGGAGACCCTCACTGCCCAACTTCTGGGGGCTGTTAACCATCCTTTCTGTCTTGAGGAGTATCAAAGAGCCGGAGTGCCTTCTTGCATAGCAGAAAGAACCAGTAGATCTGGGGAGCGATGAGGAGGGCATTGGCCACATTGCAGAAGAAAGGGATATTATATGGCACTTGGAGTAGGCTTAGTCCCTGATGTCGGCCATAGGACCAGTACATGAAGGGGAAAAGAAGGATCCGACAGCAAAAGAAGCTGGTCAGCGTGATGATTCCATTCACCTTATACAAAAGGGTGTGCTGCTGCTTTCGCTGTGGAAGAAGGGGAAAGAACGTGAGATCAGTGAGAGGATGGGCCGCGAGGCAATGACTAACCCACGGTTCCACGGTTCCCAGTGGAAAAGAACAGCAAGTGCATGTACTAATCAAGATCTAGGCTATCACATTCCCGAGGTCTATACATGCATCTAGTGTTCTGACACTTCCAGAAAAGATGACTGAGCGTTGCTGTGTTTAGGCTATGGTGGGCAGTAGCTTGTTTTCCCAATAGTGATGTTGAGTTTGGCTTAAGCCACCCAATGATGGGAATATAAGAACAATGGACTGGAGAAAATCTCTGGCTAGGGAAAAAACATAATGAGCAGTATCAAACTTGGTCAAACCTACCATTTCTTTTCCATCGGCCTGGATGACCACCTGACCTTTTAAGCCTGTTGAAAGATCTCCTATTCCATTATTCCTAGCATTAAGAGATTTCTTCAAACCCTACAGTCTCCAAAGGAAGAAGAGCATCCGTTGCCTCCTGTACTATTTGCTTTTCTCCTCTACTAATTTCTGACATTTGTTCATACATGCCTGAATGAGAGCTCTGCCCAGTGACACAAATGGGGTACTCAGTTCTGCTGTGAAGATGCAGCCAACGAAGAAGTCCCCAAGGCCTCCCCGAAACTTCTGCAGAGGAAAAGAGGAAGTAAGTGGGGCTTAAGAAGCCGCAGGATAAGCCAAGTGCGGCGCGCCCGTCTGTAACCCACCCCACAGCATTCTGGGAAGCTGTTTTCTTAGCCTTGCAATCCTGCCACAAAGGAAAAAGAGAAAAAAAAGAAGCGGGTTGCAAGTATAAGAACAGCTTCGCGACTTAGTAAGACCCTCTCAAAAATTAAAAAATGAAAAGGTTTGAGGCTATAGGTCATTGTAAAGATCCCAGGTTCAATTTCCTTTGGAGAGAGAGGCAAGACCACTGCATATAGTCAGGAACGGTGGCACATGCCTCATCCCAGCTACTCAGGAGGATAAGACAGGATCACAAGTTTGACCCTGAGCAATTTTGAGAGACCCCGTCTGAAGTAAAAGGGCTGGCAATGTGGCTCAATAGTAGACCACTTCCCTAGCATACTTCAGGCCCTAGGTTTAACCACCACCCCAATGCCACAAAAAAGATGATGGAGAAAAGAGAAAATGCTACATAGGCAAGTGTACATCCAATTTATACTCTGCAGCTTCCATAGCAACAGCACTCTGATGTCCAATCCCTAGGACCTGCAGGCAAATAAAGATAGGCTGCTTATATCATAGACTAATTAATGTTTCTTTAAATTTCAGTGATAGCTGGAACTCTGTAGCTTACTTTTATGTATCTAATCTAATCATACTAAGGGCACTGAATCTGTACAGCTCAACAAAGTATATGATAGATGGTAAGATCCCAAAGCCATAAAGATAGGCTTTTTAAAGAACTTCAAGTAATCTACTTTTTTCAAGAAAGAAATCTAGTGTAGTAGGATATGTCACTTTTACCTGTGAGTGAGATAAGTAAACTTTTTTTTTTCCTGTCTTTTTGAGACAGGGTCTCACTATATAGTTCAGGCTGGCTTTGAGCTCACTTTGTAGCTCAAGCTAGTCTTGAACTTACAGTGATCCTCCTGCTTCAGCCTCCCAAGTGCTGGGATTATAGGCGTGTGCCACCATGCCCAGCAAAAACCTTTATGATTTTTTTTTTTTTGGTACTAAGAATTGAACTCATGACCTTGCACTTGCCAGGGAGGCACTTGTGCCACTGAGCTATATCCCCAGCCCCCAAACTCTAAGAGCCCTCATTTCTTCATTTACTGTATAGGCCCAATAATTTCTCATATTTAGCAAGCTATGAGCTTTTAGGTCAAGTACCTCCCACCTTATAGGCACCCAGGACTTACAAGTTTCCTCTGTGCATTCACATTTCTCTTCTTTGTAGGGTGGGTTTTTTTGCTTTATTATTTTTTTTCCCCCAAAAGTTGCAGTCCTCCTGCCTTAGCCTCCTAGGTAGCTCGGCTTCTGGGCATGTGCCCTCATGACTGGCTTGGGTGAGTTTTTAATGGGAAAACTGCTGTGGAGAGACTTACTTGTGACATGAGACTACTGCTCCCCTCTCCTCTTTGATACTGTTACACTGTTTCATATTGTGTTTTTATCATTTTTACACTGCATGGAACTAAAGACAATTTTTGACATGAACACTAAGGAATGAGAGTGCTGGGGAATTGCTAAAAAATAATGTTAGTGAGCCAGATGTGGTGGCACATTCCTATAATTCCACCCTAGGGAGGTTTGGGCAGGAGAATGGTGAGTTTAAGGCCAGTCTAGGCTGCATAACAAAAACCCTGTCTCAAAAATCAAACAATAATAATGTTGGTAAGGAAGGTCATAAACATTAAAAATTTAATGATTTTCCTCAACTACTTGCATGGGGGATAGGATTGCTCAAGCAACTGGCACAAGAGGGTGGGTCGGAGAGAAAAGGAGAGAGAAACAGGCAGTCCTGACGCCTACGGAATGAGCAGGACACCCAGTTCAATGGCAAATGAACGCCCCAGGCTGCTCCTGCAAGGCCGTACCTGTGCGACTGGCACCAGGACAAAGAGAATAACCATATGGTGCGTGATCATGAGGCGGTTTTGACTCAGGAAGTTTCGAAAAACAAAGGAGTGTCCAGGATTCTGGTCTTTGATTCGGCACCAATCACAGAGGTACATGGCGTAGCAGTCATAGACCATGTACGGAATCAAAAACCAGACATATTCTCGGGTAAGCCAGTGCCTGAAAGAAAGCATATGGAGGATTTGTGAAATAATTATGAATGTCAATTATAAAGGGTCTTCTCAAACAGGTTCCCTTCACCTTTGTACTTAATCAGCTGGTGTTATTCCAAATACTTTATAGTGAAGATGCTTAAACTGGTAAATATGGAAATGAACAACTTTTTCTAAATTACAGGGCAAATTCATGAGTGTCAAAGGCAAAAAGTAGGAATTCACTCACTGCCCTGTGTTTCAAGTAGCTTGCTATCACTGCCTGATTGGCTACTCATCTATAATGCATTTCAGGCATTTTGTGATATAAGGTGATTTTGACATAGATAAATTTATACATTATTCAATAGCCCCACCAAGAAACTGGTTCACAAGGTGTTCCCAATCACAAATCCAAACTTTCTAGTTTAACTCCATAGTTGCTCAATAGAGGGAGTTTACTAACTTAAACCCCTGAGCTCTCTGTTGCATCTGTATACAACCCCACTCTGGGCGACTCTAGGACTCAACCCTGGCTAATCCCACTTCTACTCATTAAGAAAAGTATGTCTGGAATGAGCCTGAAATCCAAAAACTACATCACAGCAGTTAGGTCTGAGGAGAGGAGAGTTTGGGACAAACATCAATGTTTCTATTTACTTGTCCAACACAATTGAATCAATATTTGATTAGTCAAATAATATCTTACTGCCTCCCTAGAGTTAATTAGAAGGAAAATCTCTACAATTAGTAGAGTTGTTACCAACAATAAATAGCTTCTATAAAAATTTTATGTAAAAAAAGCCATCTAAGTTGAAATCCCATTCCTCAGGAGGCTGAGGCAGGAGGATCATTGTGTTTGGGACCAGCCTGTGCCACAAAGTGAGCTCAAGGCCACCCTGAACTGCATAGTGAGACTCTGTCTCAAGAAGACCAAAAATTAAAAAAAAAAAAAATTGAAATCATGTACCATGCTGGGAAGCATTAGATTCACTTAGCATTTTTAAATGTCCATGTGATAGGTACAGGAAACTAGGGTTACGATTCTCAAACTACCTGATCAGAATCATTTGCATCAGAATCATCCTTTAATAGTCATCTGCTTGTTAACACATCCACTCACAGGAATTCTAACTTGTATGTCTCAGAACTCCAATCTGCACTTTAACCTTGTCTCAGCTGATTTTCTGAGCCAGTCCACTCTACAGCAGCACTGGGAATATACTCTATAGAGGGTGCCGTGTAAGTTTCTGTTCCTGAATGGCCAACTCCATTTACCACCACATAACTACCAATAAACAAAATAGAGGCAGACAAGCAGTTAGGGTAAATATGATACACTTACAAATGCGTTAATTAACCAAATTCCACCTGGACAAAAGACACAATTCTCATTCCCCTGCCCATCACTGGTTTCAGTTGCTTTCTTCAAAGCAATTACAAATTTAAAAACTGGAAAGAGACCAGGAATATAGCTCAGTGACACAGCACCTGCCTGGCAAGCGCAAGGTCCTGAGTTCCATTTCTGATACAAAAAAAAAAAAAAAAAAAAATTGGAAAGAACTCCTGAAAGCCTAGCTGAAAAACTGACCTCTCTCCTTGAATGGAACTTAGGGTTTCAAATTTTGCCCCTAGGGCCTGAGATATAGCTCAGTGGCACAGTGCCTGCCTTCCAAGCATGAGGTCCTGAATTTCATTCCCAATACCAAAAAAAAAAAAAAAAAAAAGAAAAAGTTTGCGCCTAGAACTAAATAAGATCTATAACCACAATTCCTAGGTAGAATTCTCTGAAAACTTATTTGCAAGCATCTAGATTATAATCTCAACTACCGCGAGCCTGTGGCTTAACTTCGTAAAATTAAGATGGTAATCCTTGTCTTACTGTACTTCCCTGATGGAGTCGTTGTGAAGATGAAAAAATTGAAAGTGTGAAAATCCTTTTAAGTGTAAAAAGCACTATCCAAATAGAAATGGTTCAACTGAGAAAACTCCCTAGAGCTGTAATTTAAATTAGCCCTTTCAGGGGTCTGGAGAACCTGCTGAAACCCTTGGCTCCATACTACATTCAGCCTGAAATTTAGGATGTATAGATATCTCCTCCTATGGACACTCTGTATAGATAGGAGGATAAATGAGAAGGCATATAGCAGAAAAACATCTGGGTGCATGGGCGTGTAGTCTGAGTCACGAAATGCCTGTAAAATGATGATACAGATGTAGATGTTTTATCATATCTTTATGCACCCACACAGAGGTGGAGGAAAACTGTGTCTATTTCGCAAACAGAATCCAAGGCATAAAGATACCTAAAAGGAGGAATGTCAAAACTATATGTCAAGGCACTATTTGCTGCCTTGCTCAACTGCTAAAATATATTAGTTCTAAGAGGCAAATACAATAATAGTGTGTTACAGAAGGATAAATCAGTTATGTGTGAGTATCTTTTCCTGAAATGCACAGCAGTTGCTTCCTGCTCACCTTCATGTTAAACTAGCACCATGGAGCCATGTTTGTCTTAGGTTAAGCATCTTTGGTAGGAGGCTGGTTTCAAGTTGGATCTGACAAACTGGAGGCAGTGAGGGAGCCTGCTACATGACCAGAAAATGGTCAATTAAAAAATTGAACCCAGCCAACCAAATGCTTGTTATCCTTAGTGTACATAATTAAAGTCATTTGGCCCATCTTAGCATCTACAATTCATTGTCAATAACTAATTTGTTTTAAAAGAGGTATAAGATCGCAAGCCACAGGGAGACAGACACCCCACCCAGGCTCTCCCTGCACCCCAGTCTCAACAGGTGAGAGGCAGGATGTGGCTAAATCAACATGAGAGAAATAAGGAAAGATGGCCAACACAGCTGTCATTCTGCTACCTGAAAGAAGCGATAGTGGGTGTAAGATGCCGCGTGAAAAAAGTCGCTTAAAAAATAAAAGTGTCACCTCTGTCCATGTGTAAATACTAAACATACTAAAACTTTCTGGTTTTAATATATGATTTCTTTTACTGAAGCTGCAGACAGATGCTC